>JAVFBZ010078112.1:8262-26444 GCA_032466195.1 Katharina tunicata | reverse complement strand
CTGACACCATCGTCCTACTGAGTAAACTACTGTATTATTTATTTACAAAGAGGATATTCATGTCCTCTATAAAAGAATCCCCTGTGTTAACGTGTCTGGAAGTATTTAACTAAAGCCGTCCTAAAACGCGATTCGCTTCAATACGTAAACCTATCAGTATAAAGATGTAAGACAAAGAACTCCATACTATAGTAGACCTGTGCTTTTACAATACCTCATGATGGCTAGTATTCATTATACTATATAAGGAAGCTTATTAAGTAGGGAAAGGGTTTGTAGCCTGGTATTTAGGCCAATGTGACGCTACAAGAGGGATTGTCGCGTATTTATTTTCGGAGAGAAAACATAACAGTTAGCATAAAATAGCGATTGTAGCTACAAGTTCTGTTGACCTTTTTGTTGTAAAAGAAAATGCCATGGCGAGACAATTAGCCTTATCAAGTATCATTGGCATTAGGCTTCCAACGTAATCGGGTTTTCTAGCCAAGTGTATTCCGATTTATTTGCAATAAACTAAGTAGAACTTGGTTGCGTTGGCTTCCTATACATCGTCCTTATACTATTTTTTATGAGTGAAATATTCTTAAGTATCTCTCAAACTCCAATAAAACAAAAATAATACAATGCCATAAGTTAGATATGTTTTCAATGTATATTTAATTACAAATCGGTCTATAGTCTTTCAGAAATATTTAGAAGCTGGTGAGAAATACAAGAAAACAATTTTTGGGGATTCCAATAAAATTTGTACAGGAGGGTGGAATCCACAACCATCCTTGTCCTGTACACAATTTGGTCTTTGAAATCGTAGCTCAGTAACATATGCATGATAACAACCTAGCTTACAATGACACTGAATTCTATGGCTTTTACAGTGCGAAACCTACTGAGCAAACTATTGTATTATTTAGTGACGAAGATAATATCTCATTTACTCTATCATAGAATCCCCTGTGTTTACGTGTCTGGAAGCATTTAACTTAATCGGTATAGAAACACTATTCTCTTCCAACACAAACCGACCAGTATAAAGATGGAAGGCAAACAACTCCAAAACAGATCTGTGTTTATATAGTGCCACAAGATGTCTTGTTATTTATACTATAATATAAGGAGACTTATTTAGTAAGATTTGTAGCCTGGTATTTTTGTGCTGTTTTAAGATGGGTTGTCGTTGATTTTGTTTTTGGACAGAAAACGTAACAGTTCGCATATAATAGCGTTTGTAGCTTCAAAGTCTGCCGGCCTTTTTGTCTCGAGAGACAAAATTGTTATGTCAAGCGACTCAACTAGCCTCGTCCAGTGTTCCTTTGGTTGACAAGAAATAATGTATTAATATTTATAATAGCTATTGAATATTTAATACATTTATTGGGTTGTTTATCCATCGATCTCCATCTGTTAAACGGTATATTAGCGCTTCAATAAAATACACAGCAGATTTAAGCACAAGGCTTCAGTTGTGATGCGATTCAACAAGTAGCACGCAGGCATTTTCTTTCTTTTTGTGTTCTTTAAACTAATCATGTTAGAAAAATAAAGAACGCGACCTGGACATTCAAAGTCACTTATTTAGTTATTTATTTATTTATTTATTTATTGAGTGATAGAGTTGAGTTCATTCATTCATTCATTCATTCATTCATTCATTCATTCATTCATTCAAAAACGTTTCTGGTGTATGGTGGGTTAACCGGGAAGAAACCTCAGAAGAACCGCTCCACCATCTCCGCAGCCACCGGAATAATTCCCTTATATAACCACGGTATAGGCTACAAAGCGGGGTTTGAGCCTATCTCGGGCACAGTAAAGGGGACTCAGTCCAACGCTCAATCAGCTGAGCCAGGGTGCGGCCCAGAAATAGTCCTAAACGTGGCCGCAAACTATTTGCGAAAAATTATCCAATATTAACTGAACCTTGAATTTGAACCAAGATAAAGCCGTTAAAGTGACAACAACCTGATGGTAATATAAGTATTCACGGTCGGACCCAATGCTACATATCCTCTTCATCTCGAACATGATAATACACTTTGAGCCTATTTAGAAGGTTCTAACTGCCCGGATTCAGCCTCCCAACACGAATCGCGTGACAAGATTCTCTCCAGACTGGTCATTACAGTACCGGTATATGAATTATATATCATTCATGCAAGCAGACTGCCAAAATTGATCGAATTACCAATTGGCTTTAGTTGCACAGTACTTAAGGGCATTTCACTCATATTATGGTGTGACAGCCTGCTGGACGAAAAAAAAACGTGCTAGCTTCACATTAGGGCATTCGACTATATTTAAATGTTACGGTGTTTTCCATGCGAACAATCATTTAACAGTTTAAATGAATGGTTTCTCTAATTATGATTGGCAGATTTTTTTTTCCATGCCACCAATCATAAAACAGTTTGAATGATTGGTTTCTATAATTATGATTGGCAGATATGTTTTCCATGCCACCAATTATAAAACAGTTTGAATGATTGGTTTCTTTAATTATGATTGGCAGACCTGTTTCCCATGCGGCCAGTCATCAAACAGTCTAAATGATGGCATGTAAAGCATGCCGCGAACGTATTATTTATTTTGCTGTGCAGACTTAATTTTAAAATATAAGTTAAAACAGATTTGTTAATAAAATAGATACTACCTTAGTAATATTTGATTTTAAGCATTATTATTTTTTTGTAGAATGAAGTTCAGTTTCATATCATAGCGTGACATGTGCACGTAACTTCATGGAACTACAGTTCCATGTATAATGTTAGTGGCACTTATATCGAGAGGGGTTATTTATAAAAACATGAACGATCCACTGTAAGCATTTCAAAACTTTGTTTCAAAGTGATTAACGTCGGTTTAATGCATCGTGTGGTAGGGTTTTGTCTTTGCATGGCTTGTTGTCAGTCATTTACTTGCCCTATTCGATTTGTATGTTTGGTTAGTTTCTTACGTCGCATTTAAGGTTATTTCACTTATATGACGGCGTGTCAGCCTAACCGTTGAATGAAACCGCCATCAAAGACAATAGCACCAAACAATAACATCACGGGGCAAAAACAGGACAGGGCACAGAACAGATAGCCACAATAAATCGGCTTCCTGATGCCCCTTAGCTTAGGGACCCATTAGATTTTGAAGCCGCATTCGACTGATGTAATCTCAAATACAGTGAGTTAAACATTAGTCACGCTAGAAACCAAACACAATCTTAGTCATCTGAAACCACAGTGAATACTCGCACGAGCCCAGAAGTTAGGGCAATGTTGCACCTTGAGTAATACCTAGATAGCTGAATTGAATCCATTAGTCTGGCCATAATTATAGAGCGGTCGTCTGCCTTCGAAACATCCCCAAAATATGAAGATGATATCATGTTTGCAAAGATAAATTTGGTATATAGTATCTTGTTATGGGTAAGAAACAAAGGATACCGTTTGTCATTTGCCACAAAGGGATTATCGACATCTGGGTGTGAAGCTAAGTGGCCGATGGATTATCATTTAATTGAACAGCCGTATGATTTTGACGTTAAGTTTCCAGACATGCTGTAAATAGTGGATTCGCGACATCCTGCTAGCTGAGTAAGTGCTAGCAGCCTGGACAGGCCGAAATATCTCCATAGATCATTTCCCCGTCTGAAGTGGAATCAGAGAATCAATGCAATGTGTCCTACAGGGCTCTTGTTACTTTTGCATTTATCAATTTATATCTGGAGCGAAGGGACCTTCGTTTGACTGATCAGTAACGGTTCTTGTGTTTTTGATTTCAGGCGAAGATGAAAAATGAAAGACTGCAGCCTCCAGCATTTTGGCCGGGGTACGAGAAGGGAGCAATCGTGAACAATGCGGATTTACCTTTGACTGCTCCATGCAAAAGTGCAAACAATGATCACCAAGTAATGCCGGACAATGGGCATTTCAAATCATTAATCAACAGAAGAAATGTACAGTATTGATAGTGCACCACCTTTTGACGTTCTTGAGTGCCAAAAAAAAAGCATAAATCTTGCTTAATGCCTTCAATTCTTGCATAAGTCTACTAGTGAACAAACGTTTACAAAAACTATCGATAGCATGGAATTCAAATGAATTTCCCTACGGAATAAATGTATTTTTCCGGTTGACCATGGTTGTTAAAATAATGTGTAGTTTCTTGAATACTAATGGATTGCGGTACTATATGCGTTTATTTGTGGAGGAGTTGGAGTACCCATAAAAAATGAAACTGAACAGATAAGAATATAAGTCTGGAATTAAAAGAAATTCGACAATAAAATAAATGCAAAAGAGTGGTTGCTCGATTATTGAAATAATTCACCTTGCCTGATTTGGAGAACGTGATACTAAATGTATTCAATATTGGAGGAATTACTGACTCACCAAACTGTCAGGTAGCTTAGCTGAAAACGTGAATTGCAACTATCGAGTCTTGCATAATTTGTGCCGACACCGGTTGCTTAAATAGAGACATTTAGGAGTGCTCAAACAGTGATGTCTTGCTGTGAATGCGTCCGTGAAATACTACGTTCGTTCCTGTTGCAGGGAATTGACTACAAACCAACGTTACCAACGATTTGTTGCATTATAACAATGCTCATCGGAAAGAATATACTGGCTTGAACACAATAATCAGAAATAAAACCATCCAGCATTTAGAAACCTAAAGGTTATGGATTAATGATAAATCTGCTTAAAAAATTAATTTTATTGTTGTTAGATTCCAGGATTTCTTAAGCCCTTAAGTGTTGCTACCAGAAGTGTTCTTGAACTCCGAAACAGTGTCGAGGCAGTTCGAATGCTTCCGTCTGTTGTTCCCAGGGCTTCTTATCCGAAGAATCAGTATGTATTTTAAATAGTATTCCCAGACTGTGTTAATTAGTAATGGTTGGGGGCATTGGCTCGGTGGTTCTTTGTTTCGTTCTGGGAAACGGTTGAATGGCTTTAATCATCTGGTTATGAAACTGTTTAAGAAAAGCTTAATATCGAGAATCTGAATGTTTTTTGTGTGTATGATTTCTGGTGGAATTTAGTACTTGTAGAATCATGTTTGACGATGGTTACCATTGACCAACAGGAAATTAAGAGCGTTCATCATCAAAACATCTGTAAACAAAGACATTGAAACGATGGGTATCCGAATGCATTTTGGATCCGTTATCAGCATTCGTTACTAGCGAAATGATTTTGGAAAGGAGTTCCAAAACACTTTAATGCAGTTAACGAGGAAGCAAACGTTATCAGGAACAGAAAATCCTAACGGAAGTATTCCAACTCAAAATTCATCTTTTCCTCCTTTTTCAGGATTTTGCCACGTGCACAATGATGGTAGACCAAGAGTGCCGAAATAGTACACTATGCGGCACAGTCCGTATCTTCAACGAAAGCGAGGTGAACTATGGTTTTAATAACACCACAGTGGACGTTCGTCTTTTCTTGGAAAGTTCCGATGGCAGTGTGCTGGTGAGCTCGCCTATGTTCGCTTATCCTATTGCTCATTTAGTAGTGATCTCAACGTTAATAGGATTCCTGATCTTGTTGACAATAATCGGTAACGTTTTTGTGATATCGGCAATATTATTGGAGAAGAGTTTACGGACAGAGCAGAATTATCTGATTTTGTCTCTAGCCATTACTGATTTGATGGTGGCGGTTCTGGTGATGCCTCTGAGTCTGTTAAACGAAGTGAGTTCTGGGTGGTACCTGGGAGACCGTATATGTGATATGTGGATATGTTTCGACGTTCTGTGTTGCACCTCTTCGATACTCCACTTGGTGGCAATAGCTTGTGATCGCTATATGGCTGTGACTCGCATCGATTACATCAGACAGAGGAACTGGCAGAGAATTTGTGTGATGGTCGTGGTTGTTTGGGTCATATCGGCTGGTGTATCAATCCCGCCTCTTTTCGGTTGGAAGGACAACTCAAAGACCCCTGAGATAACTGGCCTCTGTGTGATCAGTCAGGATTTAGGGTATACCGTCTTCTCAACGGGGGCTGCTTTCTACTTCCCAATGTTCCTTATCGTGGGGCTTAATTACAAAATCTACACTACCGCTAAGTGGCGGATTGAAAAGCGACGAACTTTAAAGGGCAGTTTCCATCACTCAGATACAAAAGCCGCGGATGATCTTAAAGAAAGCAAAAAGACTGAAACGCGCGACACTGCAAAAACAAATGGTGATATTCAAACCGAATCAGACAATAAACTCTTAGAGTCCGGATCTCTAAATGCCGTGACACAAATAGGCTCTCAAACAGTCTCGCCAATAGCTGTACTCTTAAAGGCGCACTTTATGAAATATTCCCAGAGCTCCAAAGTGCCAGCTGTTACGCCTGAAGAATGGTCACATTCTCCTACCGAACAATGCGCTCCTAGACACAATGGTCTCTTGGAGCGCAGCATTTCCACTCGCCGTCGCCAGAGACAGCGAGACTCGTTAAAGAGACAGCGATCCGAATTAAGACGGGAAAAGAAAGCGGCGAGGGTGTTAGGAATAATCACGGTGGCCTTCATTATGTGTTGGCTTCCATTCTTCATTCTGGCCGTGTTGGGCCCCTTCTGTGGCAGTCATTGTAACATTCCAATACCTTTAATAAGTGTCTTCCTGTGGCTTGGATATTTCAACAGCTTCCTCAATCCTGTCATTTACACCGTCTTCAACCATCATTTTAGGATAGCCTTTAACAAAATGTTTTCAGGGGATCTCTGCAAGAGAAAACAATTTCCGTCATTTTAAAGCTCTTATGTCTGTCAAAACTCTTATGTTTGTAACAACTCTTGTCTGTAACAAGTCTGAAAACAATATATATGATTGGTATTTATGGCTGGCTTGATGCGACTTTACCATCGGTAAGTGGTCTAAAGCTGGTTTCATTAAGCGAGAGCCATTTAATTGTATGGTAGACTTTTCATGCCACTTTGTTCCATTTGAATTTCCATATGATAAACTAATAATTATTAACTAGCCCAAAATCTTTCGTAGTAAGTATTTGACAGCTTAATAAGTAACATATAGTATAGAGATGTTAAAATAGTTAATATTCGCTAAATTTGCCAACGGCAGCAGGCTAAGGGCATCCTGTTTAGATGCTGTTATTCTTAGCACTGTTCTTAGCACCGTTTGTCATGCCAATAGAGCCAACAAACGGAAGCGACTTCACATTTGGCGTTGTTACTGTCACTACCTACCAGTGAAATACACCGACTTCAAATAACCGAAATCCCCTACTGACTATGGCGTAAAACACCAATAAATTAACTAAATAGTAAACCATCATGAAAGAATCACACATATGTCATGAACTGTCCACCATACAATTACTCATAAGCGCCCATTCTACGAATATATACTAAAGAGTGATGAAAATACAGCGCACCTGCTCAGACTGAGTTTATATGGACACTTGTCTGAAATAAAATATATTATTATTGTTATTATGTTTATCCTCTCCTCAAAGAGAAATGCAGATTTACGGAATCTGGTTTGGCCGAACCTAGTAGAAATAAAGTTCTTTATTATTTTTCTTGCATGTGGATATTGGTGGATATTGTTAGTTTGCCATGATAATATTTCATTTATGTGACTTCATTTCCTCTTATTTGGCCAAGGAAAAAAAGAGGAGTTCGTGAAATGGCCTAAGAGGAAGGGGTAGGCCTAAATGTTGGCTTAAGTATCAGGGTACATGCATAAGTGTAACTCTATTCTGATATTATATTAAAAAGTTCATATATTTCGCTTATAATATAGACTTTAGATATTAATATAAAAAAATGTGATTTAATATGACCACCGGTCGATTTGGATATCTCAGGGTGTTTTTATCTTTTCTTTATTTATTTATTTCCGCAGGGCTGCTCAGAGTAGTCCACCAACAACATAAACATGTCGCAAAAGTGAAATGCCCTTGAGAAATGAAACCACAATTTAACAAATTATAAAAGCATTACAAAGCCTTAGTGTAACGTAGACCTAAGTCTGCGTAAATTACAGTCGTTTCTAACAATGGTGTATTGAGCGTGTGTGAAAAATTTCCCATTGTCTTTAGCGTATTTATACGGTGGACTTTTCATACCATATACCTCCTTGGCACATTAATTTTAAATATACTAAATATACACCAAATAAAATCAATGAAAAGACAATTTATGGAGTGACAAACTTAAATTTTGAAGGTTTATTGGTTAGCCTATATTATAAGGCATTATCCATAGGCAGAAACAAACGACGTGGCATGAAAAGTCCACCGTGGAATTAACAGCTTTACATGGTTATCGGGTGATAAATTAAGTTATACCATTGTACAGTGTACCATTTGAGACTAATATTTTAAAGTTCTTTCCTCTTTAATTTGAATCTTGTTTTGTCGAAACTTGGCGGTTTGTAAAGTGACGTCTCTGTAATTATCGATATAAGAAGTCCCAAAGTACTGCACAGTTGATATGGATAGTAAACATTTTTATACAATATCTGTAAAATAACGAGAAATATTTGTCACTTTTGCTAATAAATGGAAACAAAATACGTTACATTTTCATTTTTTGTTGTGTATAACTTTAGAAAATGTTTGGGACTGTCTCTATTTCTTAACCCCCAGTAAAGGCACTACAGCCTAAAGGGGAGGGTAACAAAGAAACAAACACGTAATTACAGACCCTACCAAGTTGTTAACAAGACTGCTATTTCATTTTTTTGTAGGATTTCTCGCTTTCCATTGATAGCCACTTAACTTGAACTACTTGTAGTAAAATGTATGGTGGAGTGTTTGTGCCATGATGTATTTATGTATTTCTACCAAATAAAATGACTCAAAATACTCCAAATTTAACCCTAGCGAAACAGAAACTCTACAAGTGTTCAGAATAATGGTACTCATCCACACCATTGTAATATTCATTTATTTCAGTGACGTGATCACCACAACAGATGTACATGTAACACCATACATTTTACTTACAGTAGATCACTTAAAGTGGCTTTCAGAGGAAAACGAGAAATTCTACAAAACATGTGTTACGGTAACAGTTATAGTAACAACTTGATATGGTCTACAATTTGACTATGGCTTGGTTTGTTTGTCTGTTAGTTGTTGTTTTTTTTTCTTTTTCTTTTTCGTTTCTATCCCCTTTAACCACATACATATATATGGCAAGTCGTTTTATAACTTTTCTCTTTATTTCACATATGTGAAAAAAAGAATTTCGTTTATGTGAAAAAATATTTTATTGCCATAGATACCGGTACAAAATCGATATTAAATTTTTTTACAGGGTTTTAATGCTTTCAAAAGTAAAATATATAGTTTATATAGTTTATTGCTTTTGGCCATCTGGCCCACAGGCATACATGTCATATAAAACATACATATAACGTAGAGGTTAGACATAAACAATTGTGTATAATTACATTTTATTTCACTAGCTCATGTACAGTAAAACAATTCGGTTCGTAGCTCAAACGAGTTTTAAAACAAAAGATTGCCATCAAACTGGACATTTTTTTCGCGATTTGGATATTTCCAGTAATAACAAGGTATAAGATCTTTCCTTAGATTTGAACACAATGAGCACACAAGTAAAAAATGGTATTCGTCTTCTAAGACGTTACACACTAAACATTTACGTTCATATACAGGTATAGCACGCGGTTTGTGCCACCTTCCTATCTCAACCTGTAATCTATGGGACGAGACCTGTAACCTAGTCAGTGCATGCCTGGATTTAGACAGTGATTCACTTAGATACTGTTTGAAGCCAAAGTCATAAAAAGTTATTTAAAATCTTGCTCTAGAGGAATCGAATAATTTACCCTTCCAATTTTGGATAAAATTATCGTTCAATCTTTCTTTAACGAGGGAGAGAACTAATCTTTCGTTTCCGACTCCTTGGTAAGGCCACGCTTCGCCCATACCATTGTGAAAGATAAGAGGCTCGGAGAAATTATCTGAGACTGATTCGTCATCTAATTGATGTAAATCGAGTTTTTTTTTAGCAATTTAGAAATAAATCCCACATGATTCATGTCAAAGGATAGAACTTCATACAACATTGATGGTTGGTAGGCTTTTTTGGGTCCTAAAAAAAGTCCTGCACATGCAAATCGAATTTTGTCTTTCTCTAAATTTAAATTTAGCCAACTGTTTTAAAAAATATTAAAAGCGCTTAAATACTATATTGACTGCAAATGGCGATGAATAATTGGTTTATGAAATCATAAAGTACATCGTTTGTGTCCGCGTGATTCTGCAACTTATACTATTAGTCTATACTACTTTCTGTCTCCGCGTTATAAATGAAGGGCCACAGGTCTCTGTAGCTAAGTCTCTACCAGTCTCCTTACGAAAAAGCATTAAACCGCGTAAGCTCAGACACTTTGCGTCCACAAAATGTAACGAATGGCGTCCTTTCCAGTAACACAGACAAGCTTCTTATTGAAGTCGGTCGGATGTGGTTGGTCGCTAATGATCACGCTCAATTTGACATGTGACTGGTATTTACAACACACCGATGAACATCAACCCTGGATGGAAATGACGTGTTTTTGAGCACATATTGTCCTTAGATGATAAAGATCACAGCGTATCTTGATTGCTAGCCACTTTGGTCCGTAGAAAATCAATAAATTCACGCTAGTGGCCCTTCCCTATCGTTCTTATAATGCTTCAATTGTGTAAGGTAAATTAATAGGCTTACTGTCTGACACAGTTGAGGCGCAGAATGACTATGCATTATGGACGTTGGAGAATTATACTAGGGATTGTCATTAGTAAATAATATGTTGCGGCCAATGACGTCAAGACGAGTTCTGAAACAGTTGCCTACTAATTCATAACAAACCCCAAGATCAAATGGACAGTTGCCCTCTGTTTGATTGATTGGGGTTTTGTTGCCTACTTACGTTTATTTCACTCATATGACTGTGCGTCAGCCCAAGGAAAACCGCCCTCAAGAGACCAAGGCCCCACGAGACAAGGACGGGCTCAAAAAGGGACGCCACAAATCCTGATGCTGCTTAATTCGAGAGCAGTCTCCCGCCAGCTTCACTCTGCGCAGCTTTACGGGAAAATCTTTGTGAAAGCTTGCTCAAAAACTATCAGAACCCTTTACAAGACGAAAGCTTAATATGGGTTTCTGACAAGCGGAAGTAAATTTTTCAAAAAGCGAGACTTTATGGTAGATTTGCAGATGAATTAGTACAGAATGTGATTTTTTTTGTGCCACAAGATAGGGAAATGTTTAGTAAACTTTATGTAGTTTGAATACTTGCTGTAAAGTCGATGCAGTTTGGAAAATAGATGCAGCCGTTTATTTGGAAAATGCGTTTGGAGTGGAGAGGTGCCCTAATGATTTCGGCGTTGTTTTTCAGACCCTTAACCACTTTAGCCACGGCTAAGCCCCCATCTCACAGGGGGTAAATAACCGTACATTGCTTGATAATTTAGGCGCTCGCGAAACAATTTCGAACTTCAATGAAAGCTTTGACACAAACATTTATTCTTTCCAATTGAAGTAGGCTGCCACGCTGTGATACTCGAGTTCAAGAAAGTTACTTGATGATAGGTGCATAATATTATATTGATTGACACACTTTTATGCTAAAGGAATTTACGTACATTTGAAGGCAAAAAAACGGCCCAGCGATGCACCTATCTTTATTAATGTACATCCATTATTGTATGGCGTCACAACGTAAACCACCCACCCACACACTTTTTATCAACCAACCAACCAGTCAATCAACCAATGTAAGGCTTCATGTTACAATGGATTTGCTTTTTTTTTTCTGTATGAAATGAGGCCTTGTTTAATCTGCAAAGCCTCAACAAGTTCTAACGGAATGCTGTACAGATTAATCGTTTGTTTTCTTTGGTGTTAGTCTGTGGTTTAGTGGGAGCCTCCTGTGTCCTATAAATGTATTGGCGTCTTATCTGGTGCCTGTGACGCTTAGGGTGTTCCTTCACCCATTGGGCTACATGCCCTTATATTAGTGAAATAACCTTTAAGTACGGCAAAACACCAAAATATATATAGTACTCAAGGGCATTTCATTTATGAGTTTTTGTTGGAGCTAGGTAAAAACCATTTTACAACTCCCTACTGACCAGTGGGCTTCCCTTATACACAAATAGTTGACAGTCGGCTTCGTTGCATGAAAGAGGGATTTTTGACAAGAAATAAAAATCCAATAATCCAACAAATGAATCAACAAGTAAGACGATGTATATTTGAATGAATTTACATTTTGAATTTCGATTCCAAATCCTACAATTAATTTACACAATATGTGGCATATAAAATGATACCGTGTCCATATAGAGATATTTTACATGACAATACAAATAAAAGGTATGCATACGCTGAATCTTTTGCGTAGAATGAAAAAATTATGTCAATTGCAGTTGAACGAATGATATAGGTAAAGCTGGCATATATAGTAAATACCAATAAAAATAAATCTTGACTCAAATGCAGTCTTCCAAGCTCTTAAATAGATCATTCACCATGTACATGTTATATAGGTATTTTGTTTACAAGAACAGTTCAAACTAAAACATAAGCTATACAGCATGCATAAAAATTACGCACCTTAGACGTTTTAGCTACCTGCTAATGTGTTTTTAGTTTTAACAATAAACTTAAATGTATTTAAAGGGAACCGCTGCAGTTGTCATGAATTAAATATCGGTGGATTTCACTACAGAGGCAAATGCTAGGACTTTCTCATCTTTGTTTTATCTGATGGGTGCCTAAAAGTTAAGAGATAACCAATCAATTGCGTGGCATTATATTCATGTTTTATACACTCCAGACTTGATCCGCCAAGGGTTGCAATGTAGAGTAGAATAAAACTGTTGGCTAGCGAAGATGCAAAATGACAAGTACGGACAGCTTACAAACCTTTATACCAAGAACTTATAGACACAGAATTTGTTTTTCTTACGCCACACTTTAGGTAATTTCACTTAAATGACGGCAGATTTAGTGCAGATAAACACCCTCAATGACACTGCTAGCACACAACACAACACAGTAATATTTACAGGAGATACATGTAAGACATGATATGATGCCTCCAACAAATCGGCTTAATTAGCTTTCTAATGCCCTTTAGGCCAGAGAGCACCAGGGCACACAAAGCTCCCCCCCCCAACAAAAAATAACCTCTTTACAAACTGCAATGAAAAGTGCTACTGTAATTGAGGATCTATAACTACAATACCTTCAGTACGTAATACAAAGGTTAACAATCATGAAATACAGACAGCCCGCAGCATATCTCACATTCACATAACGTGTTAAGATGCCTAACTTTCCTAACACACAATTAAGTTATATTAAACAGATAGGCCTTTGAGATGATTAAGCAGGTTCTTGCCTCGCGTGACTTAGAGTCGCTATAAATATACTAATGAAACGTTTCTGTCAGTTAAATAAGACCAACAAAATATGACCAACAATGGCCGAACAGCACAGTTGGGACTGCCCTGTAACTTTGATCAACAGTGGATGAGAATTCTCATGACGCATATCTAAGTCAAAAATTTCAAAGATATGTACTTTGTCTGAAGAATAAACATGATATCTTGGTAAATCAGCACATGAGATCTTAGTAAATCAGCACATGATATCTTAGTAAATCAGCACATGAGATCTTGGTAAATCAGTACATGAGATCTTGGTAAATCAGCACATGAGATCTTGGTAAATCAGCACATGAGATCTTGGTAAATCAGCACATGAGATCTTGGTAAATCAGCACATGAGATCTTGGTAAATCAGCACACGAGATCTTGGTAAATCCGCACAACATTTTGAGGTCAGTGGAGCCAACAAGATGATTTGTGTATGTCCAATTAAGGCATCCAGTGATAGATGTCAAGCACGGTCGATAAGACATGTTTTCAGGACGGTTCTAAGTACAGGCTTTATCAAAGGGTGCCCAAATTGTTCCTCATGGGTGATTTGATCCATGGATCCCATGACAGGATCAAGCAGGGTCCATGAATGGCCAGACAAAGTCCATTGTGGCTATCATGATTGTATTACAGCTGTAATTACAGATTATAGCCAGGAATGCCTAATAGGGTGCAGATGACATATTAGAGCCACAGATGCCCAATAGGGTGACAAAATGACATATCAGAGCCATGGATGCCAGGCAGGGTCCATACGACAGAGGTTATCATGACTGTTTGCTGCTGCCACCAACGTGCTCACTTTACTTTCAGCGCCTTCAAATGTAGCCAAGTCTGAAACAGAAAACAACACATTTTCATTACATTTATTTCTGTATTAGATTTGATGTGTTAACTTCATACTCAAAGGGTATTTCACTTATACGGCGACTTTGCGTTGTCGGTGTATGCTACATGTATCTCCAAAGCCACCAGAAAATGTCCATTATTACTTCTTTTACTTTGTCAGTTCTTATCTGAACTTGAATATATCCAATTACCCAGAAGACGAAAAAGATTTTTCCTCACTGTTATTATGAAAAAACAAGGCTGCAGTTATTTCCAATACTTGGCACATGTTTCACGAATTTGACAATACCAAATTCAAAGAGATTGACCACCTGTTTCCCTCTTAACTTTAACTATAAAACTAGTAAGTCAATGCAAATTGATTGATTGATTGATTGATTGATTGATCTCTCTGATAGGTGTGAGACACATTCTCAAGGGAATTCACTTGTATGCCGACTTTGCAACGAATCCCCACAAAACCATCCTAAGGTCTCAACAGCCACCGGGAACTTTTCTTACATTTTCTTACACTCTCATAACTGGTACAAGGATAGAGACTCCGTTGTCCAATGCTCAAATGATTGGTTTGTTTGTTTGATTGATTGGTGTTTATGTGTACTCAAAGGTGGAAAACCGGGAGGAAACCTCGTAAAAACCCCCGCGTTTGCTGAAGTCACCTCTTGTGACTCCCTCATATACTAGTACCTCAGGTCCACTGGGAGACTTGAACCCATGCGGTACATTGTAGCAGGATCTGCAGTCAGACGCGCTAACCACTGAGCCACGGCGCAATGCTCGAATGAAGACGTCCTTCTATTTCCTTGTTTGTTTGATTTGGATTCTACATTGTACTTTAGGTTTTTCCACTCATATGACGGTGTGCCAGCCCACTGGGTGAAGGGATACCAGCATAAATAACGCTAGCAACACCATAGACAACACCACAATACAAACAAACAAACAATAGATCTGCTTCCTGAAGCTGTGTGAGCACCAGGGCACAGGAGGGATCTGCTCTAACTACACCACAGTCTTTCTATTATAATGGAGTTATAAACGATGTTGATGATAACTTACTCTGTAGCCTAGTAGTAATGGCTGAAACCGCTTTATTCACCATGGTTACCATCAACTCTCCTTCCATATCCACTGGCTGGGCCCCAGGATTTGTCTCCTCTTGTTTCTATAGTTACAATAAATAACAGAAAAGGTTTGAAAATCAACTTTAGATAATCTAAAGTATATATTATTTTCGTTTTTTTGGGAGAACACTCTCTGGTACTGACTTTGAGTGTTATCCCAAAAAAAACGAAAATACTGTTTACGATCACTTTCTAAACGACACAAAAATATTTAAATTATATATGTTTATCAGATTATTTATTCTCAGTATCTTGTAAGTAGAACTTAAGACTCTTTAAATTTTTTATTCTGAAGTTAACCAATCACTTAATTAATTTCTTGTGTTGGACATGGTTTATGTTTTCTTTGATGTTATGGGTAATACTCAAGACTATTTCATTAGAGCATGGCGCCAATACACAGCAGGTGGCTTAAAATAAAGCCAGCCGGCTAACATCAAAACAGAAAACCCGAGAGCAATTTTACTCGTACTGCTGTATTGGACAACATTTTTCATAAAATAAATGGCTCCGCTGATAATTTCTGCATCTCGGAATAACGTCACAGCTTGCTTACTAGAGACGATGAATTTTGACTATTGATTGATGAACTGATTGGTTTTAGTGCCATTCTCAAAGTTATTTATCTTATATGACAGCATTGCATTCGAAAAAGAAAGTATCAACATTTACACAAGAAAATTAAGTTAAGTTACTTGGATTAGCTCCCTTTGAGGACAAATGTTCCTTCAGTGCATACTACATATTGCCCTTAGAGGACAACCTCGGGTCAGGTTTATTAATTTAATTAAATTACTGAATTATTTTAGGGGTGTTAATCATCAACTCAAGGGCATTTGAATGTCTATTCATCTTTTCATTGCAATTTCTTCGGCCAATATAAGTAAAGATCAGGTTACCTTTTTATGCCATGTGATGTATTCGTCTCTAAGAATAGCTCTGAGAAGACTGGGCAGCTTATACTGAGGCTGTACGAAGCACCGAGCTGCTGCTACCATAGCTGCCGTCAAAGGGCCAGTAACTCCTGTTGACGTAAGGAACTCTACAATGTTCGGAGTCAGTCTAAACGGAACGGGACGATTAGCATCCAGATCACCTGAGTGGAATAGGAACAAATTAAAAATAAACAGATTAAATTAATAGCTACCATGTACCCTTATTTGATTTCAGATTGATTGAAATTTGAAGTGGGTACTAATGTGAAAGCAATGGAACATCAACAGGATACGTCTCATGAGAGATATAAGATAAAACTCAAACATTATTTTTAAAATATCGCTATTTCTTCAAAACTAACCTATCCTATTATTCTATTAAAACTACAGCTAATCAGGAATGCAACAAACTCCCTCTCCACCATTAATCTATAAAATCTATGTTGCTGTTCAAATCTAAATTGAAGATACATTTCATCGAACCTTTTCCGGGTACAGTAAGGGGGGTTCCATAGTCAAACCAAAGATACTCATTTATCCACTTTTATACAAGTACTGTTTTATCTTAATACTTTTCACCAACTTCTCTGTAACCAAATTCTACATTTTTCTGGGATAGAACAAGCCAATTGTGCTTTATTTGCGCCAAAGTTAATTTCATTTCCAATTATATAAGTTTATCATGTCTTCTAGTTATTATAACATTCATGTAGCATTTACACGGTACTTATTGTTAAATTTTGGTGAATCAAATCAAATCATTCAAAAAAATTTTTTTTAATTTATTTATACCTGACTGGTCATCAATATCAAACTTGAAGTAGGAGATGTTGAGATAGCCACAGTCCTGATGCAGGTACATCATATCAGGGTTCATTCTCATCAGGTGTAACACAAACTCTGCAAAACCCATCAACGCCAACTGGATCGTTAGCTGGAAGAGAAAAACACAAAAGGTGAATTATCAAATAAAGTATAGCCCATTAAAGCTAGCTGGAAATCATACCAATAAACCGATAATGTAACATGTGTATGTTGTTTTTGTAAAAGCTAGCTGGATTGTTCGCTGGAAGAAGTTGAATTATCAAATAAAGCATAGCCTGATGCATGATGGTCTTTAGCTCAGAGAGCACCAGGGAAAAGATTTCTTATTTTCTTTATTTGATTTGTGTTTAACGCCATACTCAGGAGTATTTAACTTATATGACAACTTTGCGTTGCCAGTGTATGGTGGAAAATCGTGAAGAAACCAAGTTAAAATAATGCTACGAACTCTGTAACCACCCGAAAACTTCCCTTATAAGCCTAAGGTCAACAGGGGCAAAGATTAAGACTATGACAATTGGTTTAAACAAATAATGTTGTAATTCCGTACAAACACACAATACTCACAGTTTTTCTGAATGTCCAGTAATCTGTAGCATTCGGAAAGGTATGGGTGGCCCACTCCTTCAGTAGACCCCGGGGCACCGTGTTAGCTTGTACCTCTTTCAGAATATCACGCAGCACCTGGTGACTAGGCTGTGAGCCACGAGCCTGGACTGTGGCTAGTCGCTCATAGTAGCGCTTTATTGGAGCATCGTGCTCAATGCTACGCTTACTACACCTCTAAAGAATAAAACAAAACCATAATTGATAGAGTGGGTGGCCCTCGTTAAGAGGTCTATCAACAATTAGAACACAGCATGGACCCAATATGATTGACTGATTAGGGTTTAACGCCTTATTTATTAGTTCTCTCGGCACTCGGACAAATAATAAAAAGAGAAGTAATTGAGAAAAGGCAGCGCAACAAATCAGCATCCCCATCCAAGAAACACCAGGCCAAATAGGCTGGTTCACCCTCCCCTGCTCTCAAAAC
>JAVFBZ010078022.1:2999-24969 GCA_032466195.1 Katharina tunicata | reverse complement strand
AGCCTGTTCTGTTCGTAACCCCTCCTTAATTAGGCCTAATATAGCCTACACGAGAAAAAAACTATTTGATTTGCCCCAATGTCCCGCCCATCCTCCACGATGGTTTTATACAGGTCAACGTATTTACAACATTTTACTATGTCGTTTACGATGTGGTTGCAGCTCCTTGTCAGCAGATTTGTTTTCAAATCACTTATCAAATTCTACCGGATGCAAATGCGTCCACAGAGACAAATCGCCCAGCTATTTCCTTTTACACATTGTGCTTTATTCCTTTCGCAAAGAGTCGACCTCAATGTTAAATCAGTAAAAATACGCAAATATGGTTTCAGTGGAGTTACGAGACGAGTTGCGCTTGGTCGGTCTGGGCAATAAAGTGTCTAGCAGACTGGAGTGATCGACAGCGACCAGGCTGATGGCCCAACGGTGACCCGCTGCTCAAACCAGACAAAGCACGGCCCCACAAATATCTCGTTTCTCGAAACACATCTCAATCATTCAGTCAGCATTAAAACCCCATTAATATAAGCAAGTTTTAAAATCAATTTAGAACTGAATTTTGCATATCAACAATTATAGACTTGTAGGCTATATGTTATTTCGAATGCCATGCATGCATATTTGAAGGATCGCATATAGCCTAGGCCTACGGATGCAATAAACCCCCGCGCTCCACCTATAAAACGAATGTAAGCACCCTGAAACTCGTATATTTTACGAATGGCCTAGACTCGAGTTAAAGTTAAATGATCGAGACTGGTGTTCAAAGCCGGTAGGCTTAGTAGCCTACGTGAGCTAAGTTTAAACATGGAAGTAAAGCAGTTTCCATGGTTCGTTGCATCGGATAGTCATACGAGCAGATCGAGAGACTTTAAACAAATTACAAACCTAAATTATAAAGTGCAGGCAAAGTCCTACATATTGTATGTCTATATCTCGCACAGCATTAACAGATACAAAAAAGCAACGCAAGCACCAACAAAAAAAAAAATAGCGACGGAGACAAAAGAGACAAACTTGGGAATATATCAGACAATATAAGGCCTATAGGCCTATATACTTATTAGCCAGGCATAACTATAAACAATTTCTGGATCCGCCCGTTCGTCCGTAAAGCATAGTTTCGATTCCGTGGACGATACGCATAAGCACTATAGACGTGTATATAAGTTCAAAAGATAGTCGAAGACATCATCCAGCCATATTTAAAAACTTGCAGTGTGTGTTCAAGTTGCGATAGAGTTTAGTCTCTCTTCATCGAAGCCGTTCATACATTTTTTCAAAACTTATTACGCACATTGTCTGTTTGATTCGCCAGTTTTTGATGTCGTTTGAAAGGGTTTTCATGTGTATCGTTTTCAGAAGCGTTGTATCGAGTGGGAAGACATGTATCATATGTATGTCTTTGTTACATTCTGTAGTTTGATTAAAATAGGATAACTGGGTCATTTTGATGTCGAGGCCATTTGTTGTTTACCCATCATACAGCTGTACGCATGCGCACAATGTCATAAATATACCTGTGGTCAGTCGTCTGTTCTCTTTGAAACTTTGAAGAAAACATAATGATGTGATCCCAACTTGAGAGATCAGTTGCTCTGAAAATCTTCCAAATGACAGTACAGTAGCCAAAAGGCTGGTAGGCATGACCAGTAACGCTACGGGAGACAACAAATTAGGGCTGTAGCGATATTTTGTAAACACCAACTCCTGTGTTTACGGGGACGAGTGTCAGTTTCTCCACCAAAAACCAGACACCATGAGTGGTGTTCATCCACCAGCTGGCTATCCAAATTCAGTGCCACCTCAGTCAGATACTGTAGAAAATCACGGTATGATATAGTTCTATTACAACCGAAAAATACAATCAAAGTAACCGCCGCTTGTGTGCCTAATAATGGACTCGGTCCTTGCAGAACGTCGTTGAAACCTAAACATTTTATTTTTTGACAGTAACTTAGCTATTGTTAAAATGCCAAAGAAAAAAAGCTGTGTAGCCTCTTCACAATGGCCTCAAAGGTGTTACCGATGATATCAGTTGCATAAGTTACAATAAGATAGGTAAAAATTATCATTAATAAGTATATAATGTTTCTAAATCAGATTATAGTTGTATTTTAGCTGAAGTGAAATGTAAGTAAGCTTATTTCTTAATAATAATACAGGCAGTCAAAGCAATAAGCTTATTGAATATTCTATGCTGTCATAATGTACTATATGAAAGACAAGGTAAGAAACGCTGTTTTCATCTAACAGACGAATACAACAAAATAAATGCAACGTTGCTGTGTAAGTTTACCTTATCTCTTACTCAGTCTATTCCATGTCTGCTAATACATAAATATTCATCTATGAAATAATTTCATAATCCCTAATGCCTCAAAAACAGTTGTGGTGTATCCTTCCCTTGGAACATATTTGGGGAATTATCTTATAATAGCATCTTAAAAAGCCTATGAAACAAATCAGTAAGAAAGTATCTTGATTAACAAATCTTTGAGCTGCAAGATAATGCAGTGGATTGCTTATTTAAAGCCAGAAAAGTCACTTTGTTACCAGATTTCCATTGCTAATATTAAGATTTAAAACTGTTGTTGCATGGATAATCACAATCAAATCTACTTGAAAGAAAATTACACTTGATTGTGATTTGTAATAAGTTCTTCATTGCCAGTATATCTTCAATTAGGCAGATGCGGGTGGTTGGGTGGGAGCATCCTGTGCCCTGGTGCTACCAGAGTTCAGGGGCATCTGGAAGCCGAAATGTTGTCCTGTGGTAAATTAATTGTGGTGTCTGCGGTGTTGCCAGTGTCATTTTCGGTGGTTTCCTTCACCCATGGGGCTGGCACGATGTCATATAAGTGAAGTAACCTGATGTATGGCGTTCAATACCAATCAAAAAAGCAAATCAATTGGGCAGATATTAAACATACTTTACGTTGTGTTTTAATTTGATGGCTAGAGCTACAGGCAGTTAATTTTTTTCTTTGACTTTTTATTTTCTTGCAGGTGACACCATTGCTAACAACGGTGACCAATTTTTTAATGCAACTTTTAATTCTGTGGGACAAATTCCTGAATTCCAACAGTTCATCCAGGTACATGTAGTTGAGTTAACTGTTATATATTCCACTCTTTCTTAAAGTCACATACGCACCATCAAATTCTGTATTTTGGGTTTTTACAGAATCACATGAATTAGATATATTTTTATCAAAAAGTAAAAGTTAGAGACAATCCGTTAATTCTACCCCCAGATTTGAAGATAAAGGTAGTTTAATACTTAAAAGCAACAAAAAACTGAAAATTCTGCCAAAAATTTAAATTGCAAATGTGTCAATCTGCTGGCACATCTCAGACACACTTTGATGTACTGACGTCACTCTGAGTCAACCGTGTAAGCAAACACCCCAAGGTTCAAAATGTTCACTCGTTACAAATAAGGTCATTCACTGCGGCTGGATCAAAGTCTTTGTTAGCAAATATAGCCAGCCCTCTTTCCGTTAAATTCGAATAACTGCTAGATTTCTCCTGGTCCGTTCAAGCTTAGTACCAAATGAATAATTTTTATTTTAACGTGACTGTTTTAATTTTTGAACAAACATCAAATCTTGTAAAAATCAATGCAAACAGAATTAGTTGAAAAATCCAAATTTTGGGTGCGTATGTGACTTTAAATTTTTATTGGCATACATTTATTTATACTCAAATTATGCTTGAATTCTCGAATGATACAAAGAAAGATACAAAAAATAAAAAATTAAATTGTGACTTGCAACTTATTAATCTCAATCCATATATTTAAAAATCATTAAACCCTGTAACATTTGGAACCTAGAAAGTCTAGACATCATTTATTTAATTCACAAACCAGAACTCACAATGTTGTTTGAAGCAAGGAAATGCTCTTCGTGTCTGTCCTGTTAAGGATGCACCAGGGTATGCATTTATAATTGCAAAGGATGTTCCTTTTTGCAGCGCTCTTTGGCCTAAATGTCATGAGATCAATTCGTTGTCTACATAATGTAGCTAGAAATTGTTCCTGCTAAATGCCTGATTGTGACATCAAAATTATCTGAATCTGTTTAAAATCACTTTCATCAATTTCCTGCAAATGTAACTCTTTGTAGATAGATATAAATAAATCAATGTGTATTTCCATGCACATTTAAACACACTACACGTTCATAGTTTTTGAGATATTTGTTTTTACACTGAAAATTTTATTTAACTTCAGGCCATTCATAAAAAAGTGTGTTTATTACCCACTTGAACACGACACATTTGACATAAAGATATCTCAACCTGAACTCAAATTTAGGTCCTCAAACCTCTTCAAAATTAGTGAGCTATTGCTGTAGTTGAAAACCATGGACTTACACTTTGTTCTATATGAGTAAACCGGCATTTGAGTCAACAACTAAAAAATACAGAAAATTTGAGGTACGGTCAGGTAACGGCAAACGCAGATAATATGATGAATGGCCTTATGCTACTGCTATTTGGCTTAGTCGGTAGGGCATTTGGCTGCTGACCTGTTCTCTGTTCCCCACACTCTGTCAACCTTGTTTATATGCAAATGTTGTGAAGATGCAAGCAAATTATTTCAATTATTGAGAATATTTTTGGCATTTTATGCTCAGACTAAGGACAAATTTTAAATGCTAAAAAATTGTGATATTGAGATGTTGATCTTTATCACAGAGAAAACTCAATATTAATATTTGAACTAGAAGATTGTTAATTTTGATGATTAAATCACTTTGTACAGTTTAAAGTTTGCTCAATTTATTTAACTTAAGCATTTTTCCAGAAGAAAAAAAAAAAAATATTATTGTTCTGCAATCTGGATTGAAAGACGATTCCGACTACATGTGTTGCAATATTCATAAATCACAATAGAAGTAAAACTGCAAAACCTTAAACAATCCATTAAAGGGTTATTTTATTCTTTAATTATAAGATTATCACCAGTCGTCGATTATCGTTTCCTTGTTATTGTAAGCTGTATACTATGTTAAAGATTTAAAGTGATTATTGTGGTATATTATTATGTACAAGGGTTCTTCATCAATGTATTGTTGTTTCAGAGACCCCGTCCCAGAGTTAGAAATCCTCCTCTAACCACAATGTCAAGAGGAATGAAACCCTTTGTTCCTCCTATGAATAGAATGGACCAAGGATTCGCTGACAGCTTTGCAGCTCTGAATCTTGCCAATACTGGGAATAAGGTGCGTTGACTATATGTTGATCATTTTGTGATTATCATTTGATTATGCCAGCTTTTCAAATTTAAGATATGTTTATTAAATAAGAATAGATTATTTCATATGATATGGATTACATGCCTCTTAAACAAGTGTTTGATTTAAGTCTGAAAATAATGTTATGTTCAATGTCTTTAAAGGTACTATACCGCAGAATTTCGTCAAAAAATCGATTCTCAATGTTGATATTTTCTGAAATCTTATACTTTGGGCCATACTAGACAAATAGAGAAAACCCGGTTTAATTCGTTTCAGTAAATTTTTTGCCGAAATTCTGCGGTTTAGTACCTTTAAGAATTTAATTTATTTTAAGTTTAAGCAAGATACTGTATATGATAAAAATACTGCAGAACTTGACTTAAGATTCTAATCCACCTATCAAAATGTGTTGAATATTATCACATGGGTATATGTAAATACTGAAAATCATTCCAGCTAGTTCAAGTTTCAGTCGCCTAAATCAATTGCTGTCACTGTTACTATAAATAGATAGTTTGTTAACATATTCTTGTTTCCCTTGTCATCATTTTAGCGACTTTTCACTTTACATATGTCTTTTATGAGAATGTCTTGAACTAGTTTGAATTTCAGGGTTGTAGGGTGACATCATCATAGTTATTTTAGGTGCCTCCGTGGTTGAACGCTGGACTACATTGTCCCCTTCACTGTAGAACACAGAATTGGTTCGATTCCACCTGTTGATCTTAGGTATATGTTGGAAGTTTTCCGGTGGCTTCAGAGTTCGCAGTGTGGTTTTTGTGGGTTTTTTTCTTGATTTTCCACCATACACCGACAATGCAAATTCATCATATAAGTGAAATACTCTTGGGTCTGACTTTTATCACTAATAAACTAAATAAATAAATCAGTTATTTTAATAAAAAGTTGTCAATCATGTAGCGATTTTATCCCTTGGTCGTTTTTCATCAAACTTCACACACATCTTTATGAAAACGTCTTGACTAATTTCACAGTTCTAGGGTCAGTGTCATTGAGGCAATTTATTGAAAAAGTTTTTCACAACTAAAGCCACTGTCTTTGACCCAAATTTCAACAAACTTCACGGTGGTGTCATTTCTTAAAATAAACAAGTTGAAAGCCAAAGGTTGTGGGGTCAAGATTGTGGGGTCAAGGGCATGTTCATTACTGCCTTTTTAATACACCTGGAATGTTAAACGTCAGATGTCTATACAATGATAAAGCCTGGAAATTGCTTGAGCAGGTTCACATTTAAGTCACTTCGTTTAAAGGTCAAGGCCATTGTTATGACAGTTTTTTGCTCTGGGTATAAGGCTGTCTGGATTCATCATGAATAACTGAATCATGACTACATATATCACTTTAATGTTTGACAATAAATAGCCACCAGACCCCTTTTATAGACTACAATGGTTCTTGAATTCAGTTACAGGCGTATCATTTCTGGTGTGACTCTTGTTTTAAACTTGGTGTCAATCAATAAACCTAAATGTGGTTCACAAATCAGTACGGAAATTCTAAATTAGTTTACATTGTTCTTGTTTGATTTGATTGTATCGGTCTGTTCCAGACATCAGTCAACCCAGGTGCTAACGAATTTGTGCCTAAAGCTGCATCAATGTCCCATAGTGCTAGTTCACCTTCATTTTCAAACTTCGTCAACATTTCATCTATGCCAGCCAGTACACCAACAAATCATATCATCAACACAAGTAAGTTAATATTATATTCAGACTTTCTAGTGACCTTATTAATATCACAATTCAGTTTCTTTAATGTATGATGTAATTTATGACCTGGGGTTGTCAGATTTTTACTAATGATCACTTTCGCATTGTTTATTTTTTTTTATCACTGAAATATGAAATAACAGTCCAAAGCTTTCGTTCAACGTTTAATGTTTGTAGCTGTTTAATAGTATGTATCTAGAGTGTATTTTATGTGATGAGACTACAGAATTAGAAATGGTTAATGAAAGGGAAATAAGTTAAGGATGAAGTATCACATAAACAAAACTTTTTTCAGTGTGTTGTTGTTGTTATTTGTGTCGTGGAAAAGAATATAACATGTGTTGCCCGGTACCTAACAACATGGAAAATCTTTTTGGATTCAGGAAATAAATCCATACAGACATTTTCTGGCTTTTGTAACCTTTGTAAGTTGTGTATAAATAACGCATGACTACATTTTGTGCAATCAGTTTTGAAAGTTTTCTAATTAGTATAATGTTAAATGTTGCATATTACCAGATTCCAATTTGACTGCTGGGATAAGTCCCACCCCTAGCCCAGGAATGTCTCCAGCTGATTCCCCACTCATGATGAGACGTACTGCTTCACCAGCCACCCCGCTACAAACAGCGAGTAATAATAAAACAGGGACAATCCAGGTATGTACCCCACCAACTACCAGCAATGTGAAGATTTAAAGACAAATTCTTCAGTACATCAGGCACAAAGTGGATAATTTTAAAACATTGTGGGAAAGTATTTGGCTGGACACTCATATGATAAGAAGCAGGGCACACTTTCACAAAACTTCCCAAATTGTTTTAACGTAGCTGGCTATGCCAACTCTACAAGCCAAGGCAATTGGCAAACCCACACCGTAAATGTCGCAAGGTAGGTGTTTAGTAACCTGAAACACAAACCTCAAAAAAAATGAAAGCACACCTAAATCAACTTCCAGACGCGTTTAAATGTGTGAGCGCAAGTCCCTTAAAATTCAAAGCTTGATGTACCTGTTGTAAGTTTTACTGAGACTACATTTATGATCAGACTTTTTCTGCACAACTTAAAAGTGATCCTGGGTTAACTGAATACTGTTATCATTCATTGAGTCAAAAATTTTAACCACCTATTTCTGAAACGGAGACATTAATGTAGGTTTTCCAAGTTTTTGTTTAACAAGAATAATACCCCATGCACCCAGCAAAGCTATAAGGAGAAAAAACGTTTATTTGGATTGATATTTGATCCCTTTTTAAGATATTTTTAATCATTTACACATTTGTGATTTTTCCTTACCTGGATTAAGTATAAATGTAACCTGATATTATTTCATTATTGGTATTGTATGTTTTGTAGGAAAACGTTGGAGGTACAACATATTTTTATTCTGCTGAGGATTTTGCTCCGCAATATCAAGGCATGGTGAGTCTGTCAATAAGCTGGATTTTCCCCCGTCAATGTTTTCAATAGTGAACTTATATTATAATAATCCTTAACAAACTGACACTCTTATATTATGTATAATGTGTCGCATCAAATTGTATAATTAATATTAATCCACTAGTTACATGTATGTGACAAAGATTATATTATATATAAGATTATATGAATACTCTATTTTTGTAGGCTCTTCCAAATTTTACCATGTTCCCAGCTCTCCCCCCTCACATTGCTCATATGAAAGTGAAAGCCAACATGCCACAATTTTTCATGCCGGATGAAATTAAAATGGTGAGTGCTTGTATGAAACACATGTTATTTTCTCATTTCGGATTGTTCTTGGTTGACATTAAACGTGATAACTGTAATTATTGCCCCCCTGACCCCCTCTCCAACAAAGTTGCAGGGATATAGAAAAGGTTTCCGTCTGTCCGTCACATTTTGTTACCGGAGTTGAGCTACAAATCCCCTTAAGATATCTTTACGATGTTTGGTACATATATCAAGCAAGCATTTTGATGTTTAGAGATTTCAAAAATATATTTTTGTTTTCTGGAGCATAACTACAACACTGCTTGATAAAAAAAATTCTTTAGGAAATTTGGTATACATATCAATCATGGGATGAACTTGTGCAATTTTGTTATTTAGAGTTTTAAGAGAAAAAATTCTTGAATTAAGTTGAAATAAGAACTAATTGAAGTAAGCCTGGAGTTTAACTGCAAACCTACTTGAGATATCATTATGAGCTTTGAAATACATATAAAGCAAGCATTGAACTGGTGCCTATATTTAGAACTTTCAGTTCCATTGAATCAAGCTTTTAATTCAGGAGCATAGGTGCCAAACCACTTAAGGGTAACATAAAGAAATGAAAATATACATACCAAGAAACTGGTGAACTGGTGCCTTTGACATTTCGGAATTTGCTTTCTTTCAGTTTTAATGGGCCGTCTGGCTAAGAGCAGTATGTTTTGAGCTTACATTCGTACCGCCATACTTACTTAGCACAGGAGGAACATTTTTCCAATGCAGTTATAACTGAAGTGACTTCACATTATTCATTTGTGTTACTGTCACTGCTTATTGTTGGAATACACCACCGTCATATAAGTGAAATACCCTTGGGCATGACGTAAAACACCAATCAATCAATCAATCAATCAATCAGTTTCCATGAAAACAAGTTAGATAAAGAAAAAATTGAGGTTTATTTCAGTTTCCTGAACTTCATTGCAAAACTGCTTGAGGCATCTTCATGAAATTTGATATAATTTTCCACAAGGTTATTACAGATGAAAAATATATTTGGTATGGCATTAAGATAAGTGGGGCATACAGCTGACTTTGTCTTGTTTTTCTCAACTCATGATAACATGTTTAACATTTAAATGATATTTAAATACTTGTTCATTACTTTTATTCCAAATATATATCCCATATTATAAACCTTTCATTCCAGGAACTACTTAATCGTCATGCATTGACTCTAGCACAGTTGGACCCAGCACAAAATCCAGGTACCACTATTTTACTTTACCCAAACTGATAATTATAACTTTCTTTATGATTTCCTTGTCATCCCAAGTTACCTCCCTTGGATAAATAGTCTCCCTTTCACACTGTGTTTGCTCTCCCTATGTTTTTCCTCTCCCTCTCCTTGTTGATAACAAGGCCAGCTTATTTAAATGTGTAAATTAATAATTTTTTATTTTTTTTGTACATATTTAGATATTCCTCCAGAAGTGGATAATTACCACAACCTGTTTCCATTGGAACCTCCACAGGGAAACTCTTTACAGAAATCAACCACATTTGGTTACCCAACAACTTGCTACAAGGCAGTCAATACAAAAGATGGCATGACATACTCTCTGAAAAGAATACACGGTATGAGAACTTATATAAGTCAGTATCCTTATATTCTTGCTCTAATATCTTAACTTGAAATACCCATATTTCATTTTACATCTCATGTGATGATGCAGTAATAATATGGGATATTGAAGAACTTTTGAATGTCCATGTAGACCCGAGTAAGTTAGGAACACCATTTTATTTTGGGATGTAATTATCAGACTTTTTGCTGGTGGTTGGGCTGGAACCTGCTGTGCCCTGGTTTCTTTCTGAGCCAAGGGGCATCAGGAAGCCTATTTGTTGACTTGTGATATCTTCTGTGGCAGATTCTTGGTGATATAATTCCTTGCGTACTGAGCTTCTAGTATCTAACTATCATCAATTTACATTCTATCCTGTAATAAATTATTACCTAAAAGTATCCTCTTATTTCCGAGCTGATTCTCTATCTGCAGGGTTTAGATTGGTAAACACAAAGTGCATGGCCGTGATAGACATGTGGAAGAAACTGTACCATCCCAATATAGTTTCATTGCGAGAAGTTTTCACCACAAAAGTTTTTGGAGACCACTGTGAGTATAAATGACAACAATAACATACTTTTTAAGTTCCTTACTGTTGGTTACTATTTTCTTAGTTGGAACAGATGTTAGTCCAGAAAATTTTGCAATGCCACAACTGTACAGGAATCCATCTTACAAACCTCTGGCTTCAGAGCAAATTAAGAAAAGAAAATACTGTTTGTAACCATGTCTCCATTACTTGTTGATATGCAGTGTTATGCTTTCCCCTGGATTGAGACAAATGTTATTTATGCAATTTAGTTTGCTCTCATGTCCTCCAGATTTATACAAATTTTCACCTAAATTAAGCAGCGGTGGTGGGCAAACGCTTCCTGCGCCCTTGTGCTCTTTGAGCTAAGGTCATCAGGATGTTTATAAGTTGTGGTGTTTTACGTCGAATTAATGTCCTGTAGCATTGCCAGTGTCTCTAAGGGTGAGTTTGCTATCATATGAGTGAAATGATCTAAAGTAAGGCTTAAAGCCCCAATCAATTAATCAGTCAAACTCATATACAATAATTGCTTTAGTAACAAATGATTTACTATCAACTCAGAATAACTGAAGTAATGTTAATAAAATCATTAAACAGGCTTAAAGTAGATGCAAATGTTGCCATTAAATATCTATTGTGCTTTTTGTTACAGCCATGGTGTTTGTATATGACTATCACCCAGCAGCCGAAACTCTCATGTGTCGTCACTTTAATAAACCAACTCATTTAAATGGTTTTAACAGTCCATATAACCTGGATGGTTCAGCTAGGCCCTATAGTGCTGGCAAAGGTATCAACTGATCATATGTAAAAACCACTGTCATGTCAACAAATTATTTATTTATAATAACAGAAACTGATTTTGGTATTTAGTTATAAATGATCCAGTGGAGTCTCACCCATATGCATATATAATATCATTTTGAGATGTCTCCTGAAAGAGAAATAGTACCATTGGAAATATTATGAGGTCTTAACTTACTTCGGCTCTGCCATTGAGTAAAAGCATCAGTGTGATAATCCTGCTTTGATTTACTTCATCGGTTCTTGTCCAAGTGTCAACCAGACAGGTATTAGGGGGAGAGAGAGGGGTAGACCCAGATGATTTTTAGTGCAGTTTCCTTTAAGTTTTCCGCCAAACATGGGCTGTGCTCCTTCTTATTCAAATGAAAACAACTCGCAAGAGTTGTGGTGGTTATGTCCTGGTTACCTCCACTGTTAAAGCTGACTGACATCAAGCAATTGTATTATTCAGTATTACCGTACATAAGATTCCAGTATTACATAAAACATCAAGCAAATATAGTTTCCTATTCAAGGGCCTATTACATAGCCAAGAGGTTTGATTTAGATCTCTTATAAAACTATCTAATTAAATTAAGCATACTTATCTATTTAATTACATCTTTGCCCTGTGTATTTATTTCCAGGAGCTAATGGTCCCAGACAACATGCTGGTCTTCTCCCTGAGAGTTTGATATGGGCCTATGTTGTTCAGCTTAGCTCAGCATTGAGAGCTATTCATGCGGCTGGTCTGGCATGTCGTGCTATGGATCCTACCAAAATTCTTGTCTGTAGCAAATCAAGGTAAATGTGCAGTGCTTAACATAGTTCAAATGTGTAATAAAATTAATTGTTTTTTTTTCGTTTGAAATTAATTATGGCCTGAAGAAACATACAAATCCATGTTCATAGTTCACTGTATCACCCATGAAAAATAATTTAAGTATCCAGAGCTGGGTGTAATAACTGATGTTTAACCGGTCACATATTATGAAAAAGTAAAAAAATGTGGATATTAATATAATAAACTAAAATAATGTAACAAGTGTGTGCGGTGAAATAGGACAAATTCAACTGGAGTAGAGTACAGGTGAAGCAGTCATCTGATTGGTCTATAGGTAGTTCTCAATATGGATTGTACCTATCGGTAATCATGACCTAGATAGGTGTTTCAGAATTATTGTAAAGAAATTGAAGGTCATGTTACTGACATATTTTCTTTCAGGTTACGGATAAACTGTATGGGTATCTTTGACGTTTTAACATTTGATTCTAGTCAAACAAACCCCATGGCTATGATGCCTCACTACCAGGTCAGTCAATCAGCACCTGTACCATTAATTATGTAGATATTTATACTTAATTTGAATTATAATGTGAGGAAATTAAAGGCTGTGTAAATAAATTTCAGCACATTTACTAAAATCACACCTTTCGTGATGCTTACAGAAAGTTGATGCTGGTGACTGATGTAATGTTTAAACCAGTGATAAATATCATGTGTTGGCTTTGTTTGGTACCAATAAAGTCAAGGGTTGATTCCTTTGCCTGTTTTCAGGCCATCACAGGAGTGAAATAACCGTAGCTACGACATAATACACAATCAATCCAATACAATTGGAATCATTGCCATTGCTTCTTCATCTTATTTATGGAATCCTCAAGGTAGCTTACATGTGTCCTTCAGTAACAAACTTAATTCACAATACATGGCCTTACCCTGTTTGGTGCAGAAAACCATTTGATTTCCAAGTAAGCTTGAGTATTATCATAAAGTAATAAACACAACCAAACTATAATTTGACATTATCTGCTTAATAGGTGTTTTTTTTTTTTTCAGCTAGTGGTTTATTTTTAATCAAATTTGAACATTGAAAAACTTTCTAATAACTTTATGAATTTTTGTTTTTAGCAAGATGACTTGGTATCTCTGGGGAAGGTTGTGCTGGCTCTGGCCTGTAACTCTGTCGTGGGAATACAGAGAGAACACATCCAGACTTCCATGGAGCTTGTCGCCAGGAACTACTCTGCTGATTTGAAAAATCTTATCCTGTCGGTTTTTGTTCTATCTTCGTTTTTTTCTCGTCTTAAAGTTTATATTTAAGATTTGAATTATCAAAAATAAGAATAATTTTTTTTAGTGTCATAAAACATTCTATATTGTAGACGATTAATTGATGTACGTAATTTTCAGCAAAATATAGTTTAAAGACACAAAAAAAGCAGAAAGTAAAATGAATGATAGTAACTGATTTATTTTCTTGTTGCATAGATATTTACTGACAAATCAAACACGTCCTCGAAGTATCAATGATATTATGCCGATGATTGGTGCTCGTTTTTACACTCAGCTTGATGCAGCCCAGCTACGCAATGATGTAATTGAAAACGAATTGGCAAAGGTAAACAAAATGTGTGTGTTGTGTCTAGAAAAGTTCAATATGTTATAAACTAAGAGTATGCAACCTAAAAACATCACAGGTACTGGAAATGTATTGAGAAGCAAAGTGACTAATTTCTGAACAAAATCATCTTTGCACAAACTTACCATGAGGTTTGTGGAATTTGAAAAAGTATTGTACAAATTCTGTCCCCAAAGAATCTAAAGCTGTGTAAAAAAAGAAATTTCTTTGTCTAATAGCTGCGGAGTATTATCCTTAATGGATAAAATAAGAACATAACATTCAATTTCTTTTAATTGTTTACTGCAGGAAGTTGAAAATGGTAGATTGCTCCGGCTTTTGTGTAAGATGGGAAGTGTCAATGAACGACCAGAGTAAGTAGCTCTTCCTGAATTTGAAATGGATGGATGTAATAATTTGTGTTGTCCCTTACCATCCTTTGCCTATCCTTGTTGTTAGCAGGATAACTTAGTAATGGATTAAAGATTTAACTTAAGACTTGTAACATAGCTTCCTGGTGTTCAGATGATGGATGTTACCAGGCTCCAGATAATTCTGAAGAAAAAAACCCACCCATATCCTCCATTACAGTTTTTATATGATATTCACACATGTTGTAAATAGTATCAAAACAAATTCACAGATGAACTTTAAATTGGAAAATGGCTTTTTCCTGTTCAGATGGTAGATGCTATTGCATTCAGATTCAGAAAAACAATATGGCAGACATTGTGGTTTTTAGACATAATTCACACATGTGTGGTGAACACTATAACTTTAAAACAAATTCACTGGTTTACTCCAAACTCTCTATATAGCTTCCTCCAGTTGAGATCAAGTATTTAGTTTATTGCACCAAATTCTGAGCAGCAATTTGACTGTCATTTATTTTGGTACAGTATTGGCACATGTGTTTTGAACACTAAATTCCTTGATTGAACCTCAAACTTTGAATATAGCTCATGCTGCTAAGATGATTGGTGGTGTAGTATTCCACCAAAGTCTGGGCAACAATATGGTCACTATTACTGTTTTTATGCAGTAACTTTACTGTTTTGAAGATTATTACTTTATCAATAACTTAGCAAAACATTAGAATGTAGCTTCTCCTGTTAAGATGATGGATAGTATACCATTCCACCACATATCTGACAAGTATGCATAATTATAACAATAAGGCAAGCTTTAGTTCAAGAGGGTATTCAAAATACATTAAATCAGCGAAATAGCTGGTCTACCTTGAGGCCCTCAACATGAACAATTAAAGTTAAAAACAATAACAATTGAATCATAGAAAACTAACATTGAAACAGTAACATCAATAATAATTACACATGTATCTGGTATAAAGTTTGGAATAAATTAGCAAAATGGCATTTTATTTTTTGCTACTAGTACATTATGAAGGTATCTTTTCTTAACAATGTTTGTGGATTCCGCTATTTTCGGGTTGAAGGGAGTTCCAAATTGTAGTGCTTGAATATGACAAGTACTTTTTTAACAATTCTGTATGAGGAAATGGTTTGTATCACGGTTTATGTCATTTTCAGTAAAAATTAATTCTGTCAGTGGTTTACTCAAATGTTACAAAATCTAAACCCTAATTTTAAGTTTGAAATATAGTTTTAATCATTATTTATTTCATTTCAAAACATTGGTTCTCAAAAATAATTGGAGAAAAGTGGATTCATCAGTTTGTGTGTGTTCATTTTCAGGATAAGCCCTTGGATGTGCAAGCTACTCAACTTGTTTTAAATTACTGAAATAAATATTAGTCGATGTTGGCTATTTTTTGTATAGAGCTATTCCCCAAGTAAAACCTTTAATACTTTAGTTTTAACTTTCTCATTTTCCTAGCCAGATGTTAATAGTCCAAATGGTCTAACGATCCGTTTTGAGTTAGAATTTGGATTGGACTGCACCACAATTTAACATGAGGTATGCTGTAATGTTCTCAGGTATAACTTGGACACTACCTGGTCGGAAAATGGGGATCGTTACATGTTGAAACTGTTCCGAGATTATCTCTTCCACCAAGTGGACGAGAATGGGGCTCCATGGATTGACATGGCACATATCATACAGTGTTTAAATAAGGTATTTTGAAGAAGATTGGCTTTAACTAGCAGTTTTTGAGGACTTTATTCACCTATCCACTTGAACTAACGTTAAAACCTTGGTATAGATAAACAGAAACAAAAAAAGGATTTAATTTACAGCAACTTCACTTCTATTTTGTTTTGTCTTCATCTTCCTTGTTTGGGGTGCTTTCTTTAGATGAAAGTATAAATGCATTTTTTCCCATAAGCAGTTCAGGTTCATTGAGATGTGTAGTAGAAGAGTTCTTGTTGTTAACTGGTGTACATGTATTTGGTTACAGTTGGATGCTGGTGTGCCTGAGAAGGTCTGTCTGATGTCCAGAGATGAACAGAATATCATTACAGTTACTTACACAGAGCTCAAGAGATGTTTCCAAACAGCCTTCTCTGAACTGGTCTCAGCAAGTCATAATTCTACTTTCTCATAGCTGTTGACAAAGGACCTTTAAAAGTGTTACTGGTGATATTCACTATCCATAATATAAGGGTTGATCAAGATACACCCATATATGACAGACTCGCTTGCTATGACATCAGATATACCATATTTATTCTTATCTAATCATTGCCCATGTTCATATATTTAATACGTTTACTTTCATTTAAGACCAAGATCTGTTTTAAATCACCCTTGGTTAATGTCACAATAGTTATTTGTAAAAGAACTGTATTTTTGTATAACTATCATGTTGACTTTGCAAAAATTTGCTACAACTTTATCCTTACAAGTAATATTTTGGACCATGATATTGATCATTAAAAATATGACACCCATTGAAAGAAAGCTGTTTGACATTCACATCTTTTACAGACCGGTATTTATATTGCATGTTGTGACAAAAATAATTTGTTACTACTTATTGGGATGTTTTGTATCAAAGATGAATGTTATATTGCTGTAAAGAGGCACATGTCTGTTATTTTGGTCATTACTGACTTCAGGACAAGCATGCGAAGGACCCCCTGAACATTGTTTTAATGTCCAAATAAGGCACTTGGCAAACTGATCTCAAAATGTGGGCTGATTGTGAGTGCAGATGAATCTCATGACTGACGTCGGAAATAATGGCTAAACTTCATGTCCAACGTTTTAATAAGCTCAAGTTATTCTGGAGACGGAGCGACTGAATCGCACATACAGAATCTTACAAATGTGTGTTTGCACAAATCACCAAATACAACTGATTGAGAGTAAACTTTAATGTATGACTTGGTAACCTTTCTTTCCTGCCATGGTTCCATAATCCATGATGTCAGTATTTCCCCCGATAGTCATCAGTGAGTTCATGGCTGGGTGTGTTATAGGGAGATTGGGTGGAAACAAAAAAACATTAAGGAACTGTTAATGAAAATTCATGATAAGTTTCTGTCATTACACATGTGAACATCATGATGGTCTTTTGACAGTATTTTGCATACACATGAGGAAAGTGCTAAGTATTCTCTGTTTGTTCTGAGATAGTGCTACCATCCAACCAGCCTTCCATATTCGTTATAGACAGCTGATGGTGTACTGTGAAGGTCAAATCAAACAGTTTTAACTTTCAGCTGAAATCGATTTGAAGAACAGAATCTGTGTACTGACAATTAGCTTTAAAACTATTTCAACCTAATCATGAATTTTTATGAAGACAAATGTTATGACTTTGTCTTGCTATTATTTGTATATGATGCTAGAAAATATTCTCATCATTGTATTGATTAATAGAAGCCAAAAAAATAAATAAATACAAATCCTCCCATTGAGCAAAGAGATTCAATTATCTGCCTTTATACATATTTGTTTGGCTTATTGACTAACTGTGACATTTATGAATTTTAACATGAAATTCGATGTGTATAAAGGCAATTTTTTGGAGAGGTTTGTGTAAATATTATTTGTATAAATGTTTTTTGCTTATAAAACCTCTCGCCCTTCCAAAGTGTATACTTTTTTTTGTTTTGTTGAATATTTTGAGGGAAGGCGTTGTGGTATGTCAAAATCATATTTGTACAGGTTGTTAACAATGCTATGTTTTTAAAGATTTATAATGTTATGAAGTGAATAAAATACGCAAATACGCAAATCTTTCAGGCTTTGTGGCATCTGAGACATATTTTCTTGTCTATGTATAGAATTGTCATTATTGTTGTATTATGCCAGGCGTGAAGGACCCTGAACCAAATCCAGCTTGGCAAAGTATATAACTTGTTAGCTTGCTGATCGCCTGTGCATGTTCTACACAGATTTAATTACTAAACTGATTGTTGGCTTAATTAACCATAGGGATTTCATTTCCTGGGTATCATTGTCCGTTGATCACGAGTTGTCAAAACTATTAAGTCGAATACTGTCAAGATAAACTCATTCGAAATTTTAAAACTGCTAACTATGCATAGCCGAAAATATTGATGTTTTAGGACAATTTGATATCGGCTGGACCACTTGTTATATTAAATCAGTTAAAATACTTCTGCGATCCCTCAAATTAGCACGTCAAAGTATACATAGATGCAGAGTTCTGTTCCGTTATTAGATTACTATATACGTAATCCATATATAATGTTACAGGACAGTACTGAATAAAAATGTGTAATTTTAAGCTTTTGTACTGACCGATTTTAACTTGTCCGATTGAGTGATTTCCAATTCTGTTTTGAAGAACAAATCTCTCCAAGATGTTTTATGTATTAAAATTGTTCACTTCGCGCATTGGTAACATTTAAACAGTAATTTAATTGGTCAACGAGAATATCAAGATTGCGGTCAAATTCGAACATCTCCCTCAATAACTCGAATTTTGTTTTGAACCCCCCCCCCCCCTCCCCCTTTGGAGGTTCCTAAAAATATTTTCCGGAGGAAAACAAATGCTGTAAAAAGTGTCAGAGTGTTATCCTTAAAAACGAAAATATTATTAGCGGTCGCTTTCTAAACGAGACAAATATATTTCAATTCGAAATGTGTATATTCAAGTATTGTCAGCGTCCGTGCACGGACATTTTGCCGGCCTCGAAATTTGCGTCACTGGCTTAACCGAAAAATCGTTTACGGCAATTTTGCTCACGGAACCGATCGATTTATCGGTTAGTCTAAAACGTTAACGAAACCGATGCGTTTCGCAAATCGGTTACGCAAGACACATAGATCTATAAGCAATTAAAACATGGAATTAAAATAGCTCTGTTTTTGATTTAATGCAAACGTTTGTTGCATGATACCTCCTCATTATAACCCTAGGAAGAAAGTATGCAGTGGATGGTAAACACGTGGTTATGCCGATGCAGATTTGGTGATTGTTTTTGCTCACATCAGTGTACTAACCTCAATTATATCACTTTATATCACGACCGACCCGCAGTATAGATTTTACAAACGTCATTATTATTTAAATACGGTATATATCGCACATTCTTGAGGTTGATATTTTTTGAAAGCTTATACTTTGCGCCATACTAGAAAAAATATAGAAATTAATAGAAAATAGGGCCGAAATTCTGCGGTATAGCACCTTTAAATTCAAGTTATCTTGAAACAATGCTACACCAAATTTCATTATTAAAATAAGGTGAGATTGTCTCTCCAGCCGTCCTCTTTTTCAGAGCTTCCGGGGCCTGTGCGGCCCCTGGACCTTCGCCCTATTGACTGGGATACCCGCATTATATATTTTACAAGCCCCCCCCCCATTTCACAAAATTCTGTAATTTATCGCACAACAAGATATAACCGTAAACAATTTTATAATTTAACGGATATTCGGGACAATACATCTATTGAACAGATTTTCAAAACGCGTCGGCATTACGATTTTATAGGCGCTACAATAACGACGTATTGGGCTTGTGACGATCCGGAGATATGATGTGTGCCGGAGATGGAGTTCATCGTGAAAAACTCCGCATTCTGAAGAAGAAAAAAAAATACACACTTATTTTTTTAATTTATATTAGCACATGTATTGATCCTGGCGTTAGACAAAAATTTCGACAGTTAAGGCGTTATTTTCGTGATACCCGTCCTCAAAAAAACGTTCGCAACGCTCTTCCCTAAATCGAGTAACATTTTACGTAGAACTAAATGAGTTATATAGCTATCGCATCATTTTGAGACTGTTCAGTCCTTAATGTTGATTCTCCGTGGAATAAGAATGATCAGACTATGTACATCTATAATACCTGTACCTAGTTTTCTTAAAGAATTAAGAAACATATCCGACTTGGTATTATTATATACCGTGTTTGCAGGCTTGTGTTATTTATATCTAGAAATATATATATATATTTTAAACGTAATGGCGCTCTGATTTATTTTTAAAAATATATAACCATAAACTGCAGATCTATATCGGTTATATGTTTCAGCAAAGAATTACATTTTTCATTTGAAGTTCACTTTAGAAGCGTTCTTGAACACTATAATAAAACCTCTTTTATCATGTTAAGTTGGGTAAAGAAACCCTTATGAAAGTAATTCATGTTACCCGTTCGATTTTTTTTCCCGAAAAATTCCTAAACCACCGTGGAATCAAAAATATTTATCTGGCTTCGATTCTAATACGTCTATTTCCCTCTTGCCTTCTTCAACAAAAGACAGTAAAATAAGTTTACAGCCCAAAGTCGCGAATTTACCTGTGACTTGGCCAGCATCACTGCTACAGTTTTATCTCCGACGGAGTTCAACGCCACCTCCACAGCAGATGCTTTCCCTTTGGTCTTAGTGAAGGCATTCCAGATCAGACGACTACCGAAGCCCGGGGGTAGAGCTGAAACAAGAGCACGCGAACTTCAGAACTATTTTATTTTACCATCAGAAGAAACATTCATTATATCAAATTATACGCTTACATTAATTTTGTTAGCCTTGTGATTTTACTTAAGATAGCTATTATCACTTTTTTTTTTATAAACGAGGGTAAAGGAAGAGGTTATACCTAACAACACAGCGTCGCCTCCACCATAGTCGGCTACCTTGTGTCCATTAACAGTTTGAGTGTCCCTGTGTTCTATGGAAGCCACTGACGTTTGTGCCGCCACCACTATACCATTCTTTGTGGCCGCCAAACTCTGGGTACTGACACTGTTACCAGAACCACTGCTCAACCTGCATGAGTACAGAAATGTTTCAAGTGAACTTATTCATTACTCAGAAATTAATTCGGCCACTTCTCTCGTCTCGCTATGTTGGATCGAAAGGGCCCCTTTGATTCTATCGGATTTTACATGCAATTGAAAGACGTTTTGTGTTATAGAGGTATTGGCCTACACACATAACGTATTTTGTCGTTTTTGTGTATCTTTGCAAAAAGTTAAATTATGTCATTGAATAATTGATTGTAGAAAGTTTATCTTACGTCTTAAAAATTCGACTCCCTTACAGTTGACTTACCTAGCTAAGAAGAACGAGCTTTTCTCCAGAGCACCATTGGTCGGATCATATCGAGCAACAAAGCTGATGGAAGTGGCACCGTGCATCCCGTATGTCTCTGTATATTTGTCATAACTAGGCTGGATGTCATGATGGACGGGGTTCAGTCTGGGAGAAAATAAGTGTGAGACGGACTGAGAATGAGTCAAATGAACTATTCGCCCAAAAGCGACATATATATTATTTTATTTTATTTTTAAATATTACGATCTTTATCTTATTTCCTTCAGTAGGCCTATAATTCGAAGTTTTTATGTTATTAATCACTTTTGCATCGTAATCAACAAAATTTCTTCGTTGTAGAATTTTAAAGTCACATTCACACACAAAAATGAGGTATTTTGTGTAATTACATATATTTCTATATCTGTGATGTATTTCTCAAGAAGTAAAATCTAGAGGCTTACCGTCAATTCCACACCTAGATTTGCATGTTAAGTCAAAGTTTAAAAATATT
>JAVFBZ010077911.1:0-26447 GCA_032466195.1 Katharina tunicata | reverse complement strand
TTTGAATCCGCCGCGAATCGGCCGCGAATAAGTTGCTGTGAATAAGCCGCGAATCGGCCGCTAACTTTACCGACGTGTAATTGTGACGATAATTATCGTTAGCGTAGAACTGTCGTCAGATTACTGGCATTTCGAGGAGTTAGGCATTAACGTCAATCAGCCAATACATACCGCAGGGATTTTCTCCGGCAGCTTAAATCATAACTATAGTTCACCCCCAAAATCAAGAGACCAACAATACACATTAAAGGGAACAATAACAATGACACTTAAAAGGAGTGTGTCGAAGTGTTTCAAAAGTTCTTTGATTTAAATCTTGAATAATTGAGAATAATAAAATAACACTGTGATGGTAAATTATATGTTTTTTTTACTCACCCTCAGGTTGAATTCCTCTTAAACGACTGGAAATATTCGAATGACCATAACAGTTTAGCAATTACGGTTCACGTTCAAGATAAGTAGATGTACATGTTCAATTATTACAGGACGTCATTATTGAAATAGTGTATTTGCTTTGCACATAAACATGCAGGCTTCAAGACAAAACCAATATGATATTCGATCGGTCTGTTTTCAAACTCAGCCAGGGAGTTCTTTTGGAAACTTGCAGGCCTGTAACAATCTAGGTCGAAAGTCAAACAAAATGCTGAATGGCTCAGTTGATTAATCATACAACAGCATGTCTACTTTTACAACGTTGTGAACAAAATATTAATATAAATTCCATTCGAGGTCATATAATGCTGTCAAATACTGCTGATTGTTGTATTCGTTTAACATTACCCTTTCTGACTATGTTGATGTAAATATGTTGATAACTTTTTTTTTCTTTTTTGGGGATATTAACGACTTACTTAAGGTTATTTTAATCATCAGACGGTATGGGAGAGGAATTCAAGCCCGCTTACGCATACGAAACTGCAAAACACAAAATACAAAAGTATAGCCCACAACAAGTCGTCTTTCTAAAACCACTTAGGTCAGAGATTTCCAGACCAAAATAAACTCTCGACAACCATCATCGCCAGATTCCGAGATCCACGAATTTCCTCGCAATATCGATAACTCTAATTGAATTAGAGATACAAACACATTTCATTAGAGAATATCTAATCAATAAGAGATATAAATAATTAAAATAAAGATATATCAAATGCAATTAGAAATATCTATAACCGAGTTGCATATATCTTTAAAAATTAATAAAGGTATCATATATCCTATTCTAGGGACTTAGAGATGAACCTAGTTACAAAAACAATACATGATACACAATTAAAAAACCTTTCCCAAATATGCAAGATCTCGAGAGAGCAAAGTTTGACACATGTAAATTTATCATTGCTTTTGAATCCACCTTTATTTTGCCAATGCCAGAATATCAAAATTGTTGCCAAGACATCATACCATTAAACCCGCTTATATATTTATACAATCTACAGATATATAGTATTCATTCAAACATGTATAGTAAATGCTTGTAATAGTTGGAACTGGTGGTTCACGATTGGCAAAAGCTTATTCAAACAATATAAATACTTCTTTTCCATTTGTTTTATTCTAGAATCAGAAACAAAACAAAAATACTCATTCATAATTTTATCAACGATCAAAAACTCAAAACGTTTTTTTTCGTATAATGTCTGATCCTATAATATTAGCCTCTGCAGCACCGTCGGTTTGAGCGCCGGCCCTGCTTGTCAGAGACCCGAGTTCGAATCGCGGAGGAGGCAAGCATATTTTTCATTCTCTACATTTATACAAGAATATTTAATCATGTATTATGGTTTTAATTTTCCACCATCTACTGTAAACGTCGTATAAACGTAATTGCTCAAATGACACCGCCTTCCTCTGTCATATTGATTAATCGACTTCTGAAACTGAAATATGATTATATGTTAACAGAATGGTCAATGAGACTGTATATCAATAATGAGCCTGTAAATGTTATGTTTATGTTGATGTTTATCAGTCAATGAGACTGTAGATCAATAGTTAAATTTATGTTTATCAAAATGTTCTTCCTCTACGGTGAACATGAAAGGAAGTCTGTGTGTTCAGGCAAAGAACTATATAGGATTTGAAATTGTGTTACCATGTAACGCAACTGTATGATGTCTCATATTTGTTGAGATGCCCAAAGTAGAACTAACGCGGTGTTTAATCTAAGACAATAACAGATCCTTCGTTCTGGGTTCTTTGAAAAATGGCAAACCATATACCGCATGCATCTTCTGATAATTTGTAACTATGGAAATAGATTATCCTGCAGTGTGCATCGCTTTCATTTTATGCTGTTTACAGGGTATGTTTAGTTTTGTATCGGTATTAGGTTTATTTTTCTAAGTAGTCCTTTGCTGACATGGGAAAACTCGACAGGATAACAACTGGGTGATGTTAATCGTTTTGCTAAAATAAACTGTCTCGCATTAAAAACAACATATGCGTCATTGTTCTGGGCAAACAGTAAGTAATTATGACAATTTGGTATATACATGATGGCTAAATGGTAAAAATAGTCCATGTCGGTGCATTGTTACCATGTATGATGAGGGTAAATTGACAATTTCTCTCGTGAGACTGTTCGTGACTGCTTCAGTACATGAGCATTATGGGTATTTGTCCATTACATCAGTTGAACACTTGGCTAACCCGTAATTGGTACATTTTCAGGGGTTTGTTAATAGTGCAATGAACACTGGAGCTCGATTCCTCTTGAGATTGATAATTTATTGATGAAAATCTGTTGCCAAATTATTTACTTTGTATTGTGATTATCTAAAAGGAATATTTATTTAAATGTTTTTGTCGCGTTACAATTATTTATACTTCTGTTAATTCTTCTTTTCAACGTTATTCTCCTTGCATATTTAAGCTTCTTCTATTTGTCGTAAACAAATTGAACATAGATATATGCAGATATTACATTTGATGTCGTACAAAGTGTTTGGTGAAACTCATTGTTGGCATTAAGCGTAACCGTTCGAACAATGACTTCTGCCAAATGAGTTACGATACAACGATGTGGATATTCCATGGATCAGGCCCTCGTTCGCACCTTAGCTCAGAGCCCAAAGCCAAGGACACTGGAAACTCAAATAAATGCGTTACCCCGTCAATATCAGATAGCTTTGTTTGTATGACGTTGTTGTTTTGTTGACACTAGCTATGGTTAACTTTTATTAATTCATGCCAGAGTGAAATCAATGAAATTCTGTTTACTCTATGTATTCATTGTCATGATCATTTCATCGTCTCCGACTAAGTACAACGGTGTACCAATTTTACATTGTTTCCCGTGTGCTTTTGTAATCAATAGCTGATTGTTGCCACGATATGCACCATATCTCTTTGTGTCAAGAGTAATCACACTGGCACAGGGATATTGACTACTTAAAGCCGAGAAATTATCTCATATTCTATCATATGTACATGTGGAAGTTTAGGCACGCCTGCTGAATAGCCGAATTTTCTGAAACCAGTGAGGCAATAGAAGAATAAATCACGGACCTTAGTATAGAGGCAGAGTACGATGATGTCATCAATTCCTACTTTACTTTAACAACTAATAGACACGATGTTTTGGTGCCCTTCACCCTTAAATGATTTCCGAAAACAAACTGATTTAAATTGTTTAACTAGCAGCGGTGATGTCCCGTTCGGAGTCGGGACCACGTTGAGCCCCCTTAATTGTACCCGATTCGAATTTTCCTGTCGACCTTAGGTATATAAGAAACTTTTTATGGTGGTTACAGAGATGGAGGAGTGGTTTCTCTCTCGGGTTTCACACTGCACTGCGCTGCAAAGTAGTAATATAAGTGGATTACCCTTGAGTTTGACGGTAACTTTAAATCAAACAAATGAAATAAATAAAATCTTTCAGAATCGTTGAGGTCGTTGAGGTCGTTCGTTAACATTAGAATTGCGAATTACAATTGTTTGACGCAGCATTTTGACCAAACAAACTGGCCCGATTCCACGTCGGGTCGGACTGAAAGGGAAGAAAACAAAAACAAAACAAAGTCATACTCAAATTATAAACCATAGCAAGGTGTTAATAAAACTGACGTTATACATTTTGTAGAATTCGACGTTTTCCGCTGAAAAACAATTTCAGAAGTGAAATACCAAGGTAAAATGTATGGAGAACTTTTTACGCTACATTTCCTGTAGTGATCATTTCACCAGAGAAACTATATATTATAGTGTTGTGCACTGTATTCAGCTTTATTCTGTACATTTGTGCGGTTTCTCTTTTTGTTATTTTTTATTATTATATGCAAAGAAAGAAAGAAATAAAACATGGCATAGAAAGTCCACCATACATTTTTCCTTGGTATTTCAATTCAAGTGTTTTTGAGTGGAAAAGACGAATTCTACCAAAAATTGTTATGGCAGTTTTATTAACACCTTGGTTTGGTCTATAATTTTAACATGACTTTATTTTTTTGTTTTCTTACCCTTTAATACTGTTCAAGAAAAGTATTTTTTCGCTCTGTGTGGCTACTATAATCATTTAGAGATACGGGCGGTCGGTATGCCGTCGGCTTACTGGGACCCGGTAAGGCAAGGATCAAGTGTCTTCGTTTGCTATTGCATTTCAGTTGAGGATGAACCCTACACAGTAGTCTTCATCAATGATAACCTTTAATTATCTTGTCAGGTCCTCATGCAAATAAACAAACCAAATGACCATGCGTTTTATCAGTTTTCGACTGATTAGTAAGCCCTGCCTGAATGCATTGTTTTTAATTGACAGGATGTTTTACATTATTTTTAATATATACATTACCAATGAGAACAATCAGTGTCATGAACACCATATACTTAATGGGATCGTCAACTGGGTTATTTTCTTTCTTTTTCCCAAAATGGTCGATGCTGCTTGTGACAGTTTATCAGGTAAAGGCAAGTCACCGATAATTAAAAGGCTTGTCTAAAAGTTGAAGCGTTTACAATCAGGCTAAATGGTCCATTGATTCTCGACTTAATTGTATGTCAAGAAATATAAGGGATATACAATATTCCTTTTCTCCTTTTTTTGCCAGATTTGAATGCATCGCACACAAACCTACGTTCTATATAAAACATTTCAAATCTAACAATAACGGAAGTTAATCAGTTAAATGCCGATTGTCCTTAAATCGATACTCGGTGGATTCTTTTTTGGAGAAAAACAACCAGTATGTATTCATTCAGCATGTTTGAAAGATCTAGCTCCTACTTGTCAGGGCTGCTTTTACGAACACCATTCAAGGGCATCGCCTTCGTGCCGAATGCGAATAATTCATCTGCTTATTTTAATCAAGTTCGTCCTCGAATTCAGTCGTAAATATCGGTGTACATGATAACGTGCGTGAGTAGCTTTGTTAGCCAGCTTTTCTCACGGCTAACACCTTTTTGTGCCACTCATTCTACCAGAACAACCATAAATTAAGTGGTTAATTGCAACCTTCATTACGGTAGAAAACAAACTATAATAAATAAAATGATAAATGCAATAACAATAGACTTTATTTATGCGCTATAAACTATGTCAAAGGATCGAGGTTAAGAATATGCAATATAAAGTATGAAAGGTGAAATAATATATAACAAACAAATTTACAAAATATTGGTATAATAGCATTTACAATGTACAGTTTGCCTAGAATGTTATAACAATAAAGTATATTTCATTAATCGTTGTAAGCTTTTCTTTAGGTATTGATGTTCCATAGTTTTCTGTTGTCGTTGACCTGATTTATTTGTCACATAATAGCATTTTGTGTTTTTATATCTAAGGGGTATGTCGACACCAAATTGACATAAAAAACTACTTTAACAGTCGCGAACTGTGTCTAATTATATTTCGTCATTAATCGATTCATAGCCAATTAACTTAAAGTCATTTAAATTTCGGTAACCATCGGTAACTATCAGTTCACCGAACATTGAACACCGTTTGTCATGCCAGTATTTTCACACCTGGAACATACTGTGTCTTTTGATAAGACAACACATTTCAATTGACCCATTCATTGAGCAAATTTGTTCTACGTTGTCCGTTATCCACAACTAGTTATATTACCAATTCTGCAATTTATCATACAATGGACATTTAAGTGGGAACGTGAGTATTGTCAAACAAAGATTATTTTGAATCCCTATAAATGCACAATGGAATCGTCGACACAATGCTTGGTCCATTGCTATTGTCGTGCTCCAGGGGCGGATTGAATACGATAGGAGTTGCTGAAGGTGCAATGGGGTTAAGAGGAATGACTAGAAATGGGTTGGGATCGTTTATTCTGAACTCCCTCTGGGCAAGTGTTTGCGTAGTATCGTATCTCAGTCTTCTGTGTCCACAGTTGGGAGTTTGCCGTGGAGGGTTGGGCACATATGCCAGAGAGGCTAACAGCGAACTTTCTTATTTGTATTGATCAGACCACGTTGGGAGAGAAGAGAGCATGTTAAATCTGACGTGCACGGAACGTTCGGAAAACGCACCTTTTATGCTGATAATCAACCTGATAACCCTGTCTTTAAAGTAAGAAGCACTAAGAGATGGTATTGTGATGATTTACTCCCGCTCCTATTTCGGAATATTTACGAAAGATTTATATTCGCTCCCTTTGACCGATCCGCATGTGGACTTCGTGTTAAATGGTATTTAATTTATTAGATAAATTCTCATTGTTTGTGTTGTACCTACACGATGCCTGGACAGATACGTCATCTTCGACATAAGATTTGGGGGTAACCTTGTGCTGTCTCTTGACTCTAGATTCTAGCTAAACCGGGTTCGTCAATCATTAATCTTCAGAAATTGGATATAACAAGATGTGTGGTGTTTTGTTGTGAGTCAAGTTGAACTACTTCGGTGAGTTACCTGGTGCTTACTTTATTTGACACAGTTGGGGTTTTATTTAATTGGCATGTCTTGGTATGAAGTCAAAGCATACAAACATGCCCTTCCAAGATCAGGTAGATTTCTAATTGCAAAAATGCAATTTTTAAAATCTACCTGCTGTGGGATTTCTTTCGATTTCTTTCGATTGTCAGCTTGCAATACTCTTGAGCACAATGCAAACAAATCAAGAATATCAATTTGAAACAGATTTTTGCAGATGAGTTGCAAGTTCGTTACACTCTGGCCGGTGATTTACAGCGCATGTTTATCATTAGTTATCACAAGTCCTTTGTATATATTAAGTAGCCACACAATAGTAAGAATACTAAAGTATACTAAACTCCGAAGAGCGATATACAAGACATGTTTTAGATTTTTGTTCTCTCTCTTCTTTATCAAGAGGTTGTAAATATCAATTGGCAATGACAGACGTATCATCGTGAAACCTATTATGTCTATATATTTTTTTTTGTATAAATGTAGAGAAAGACAATTTATTTTGCCGCCACCGGGATTCGAACTCGGGTCTCTGGCTAGCAGGGCCAGCGCTCTAACTAACTGTGCTACAGAGGCTCACGGTAGAACTAACGGATTTTATTGTCTTTCTCTACATTTATACTAAAATGTATATAATCTTACCCATGTCTTGTTTATCGTTCTTCGTAGTTTTGACTTTCGTCTTGGATGCTGAACTACTCAGTGCAAATCACACAATATAATAGGAAACGTAAGGGTTTTTGCCAAAGTATCTGTGTTTTCTTTAACCTGGAAAAGCATCCGAGAATTACTAACATTCGAATAAGATAAGATAAGATATTATGAATAATAACTTCAGATATATTTTCGGCACAACGTTTCGGCCTAGATACTAAAACTGTTTTCAAGCAATGATTACAAATCGCAACTGAATATACTTTTTAACTTGTGACAAAACAACGTTAATAATAAGCTTTGACTACTAATATTATGACCACCTTAGAATGATATCCCAGTAACATTAGAATGATGTTAAGACAGAGTTTACTTTTAACTTATGAAGTTAAATTGAAGTCATGACAGCGTTCATCCTTAATATTGTATGTTATTCTAAGTAACTCGACTTCTATATGCCACTTAAAGAAGATGTCAAATATTTCCCAAACTGTAAATGATTTTGATGTGTTTAAAATGGAAATGAATTATTTTTGAGTCGTTCAAAAGTGACAATTATCAGCATTTTCGTTTTTTGTTTTTTTGGGGCGGGGTTGCCTAATACAGAGTTAAAACATGGTGTTGTTTGTGTTTTTGTTTGTATTACTTCGTTACAGACACATAAATCATATACCTTATGCTGGGCTGTCACAGTGTTTGAGTGTCCCTAAAGTAAATGTTACTATTTCGTGTCTCGCCATTATTATTTTACAGCAACGTGTAGAAAGCCTTGGGATGGGGAATCAGTCAGTGTTGTGTCTGTTAGCTCCAGACAAAAATAGATTGAAAATATTCCAGGCTGTTACTGACTGTGTATGTCGGCATATAATATGTATGTATGTGTACTGTATTGGGAACAAAGAGTTTCTAAGTATATATGCGTATATATATATTTTGTAAAATCACTGGCACAGGGTTATCCAGAACAACTCGAGATTCAGGTCTATCTAGAAACTTGTCTCTGAAAATTGATCTAGAACATGAGATAATTTATTGACTTTAATTAGTCGATATCCCTGTGCCAGTGTGATTACTCTTGACAAAATATATATATTTTTTAATAAATGCATAGAAAGAAAAGTTTGCTTGCCTCCACCGGGATTCGTACTCGGGTCTCTGGCTAGCAGAGCCAGCGCTCTAACCGACTGACCTACAGAAGCTCACAGTTGAACACAAGAAGTTTTATCCAGCGAAAGGCTGCGAATCTTTCTCTACGTGAATCACTGACACAGACACTGAAATAGTGTCTTTTTTTTCTAGATACTACCCACAAATTAGTTTGTTGTTTGTGGTTATTCTGATGATCTGGTACTGGCATATATCCCTGTGCCAGTGTGATTACTCTTTACAAAAATATATTTTTGTATAAATATATATATATTTTTTTGTATATGTATGCTTATGTATATAGATGTATGTGTGTGTTTATCTGTAAGTATGTATATATACAATTGTAAGGCTAAATAATTTACATATCGAGTAGTTTGTGTTAAACCTTTTATAGTTGTGGTGTAAATCAGTACCTAGCGGGATTCACACACGCCAAAATCTTTAATCACCACCACTATCATCGTTTCTCGCCAAACCGCTTCACAATACTAGCCTTTGAGCGCGTTAAGTGGCATTTGTCTGGTAATTCTAAAATATTTAAACCTAGATTTTGTCAATATTAAGGCACCAGATGTAAGACTGCTGTTACACTAAAGGGCTCATTGAAATAATCCACAAAATGATTTTATTGCTCAAACGATAACTTCATTTGAGCTCAATATCTCCAGTTCTCTCATGTTGATGTCAATTGATGATGAGGTCAATCCTGACGAAAATGACATAATAATGATATTATTGGATGTTGGATTACTGAGTCATAGTGAATGTCGTTTCGCGAAATTACACCATACATCCGCCGCATATATGACATGAAGTGGCATGTTAACGGGTGTCTGCTTAATATGCCCCTAAAACACTATGACAGCTGATACTCAACCCGCATGAGGAACAAGTCATAAAAATGAAATACCCTCAAGCCAGATGAAAAACAGCTAAAATCACCCCTACCCTGAAAAAACTACTTATGAAAGATAATTAAGGAAGGGACGATTGATTGGTTAAGCGGATTTAAATTGTATATTAGAAAAAAATATACATACGTAATTAAATTGCATTTTGATATTTGATGTGAACAACGTGTCAATTATGCTGAATAATAATTATTGGATCTACGTGAAAATAACCATTAAAGCAAGTTGTGCCATGTGTGTATGAATGCCTTCCCACAAGATCGATTATATTTACGTAATCCCGGCTGATAAAGAAATATCAGCTTATGGTTATCTTACCACGTTTACCCCGTATCGGTCACTCCGATAGGCAATACCCAATGTTATTTCACTCATACCACAGTGTGCCAGCCCAATTAATGGGTGAAGAAACCAAATGTCACGTTTTCAAGTAGACTTCCTGGTATCTCCTAGCTCAGCGAGTACTAGGGTACGGGAAGATCCCCCCTTATTTTGTCCAAGTAATATAGACATATAAACAGCTAGCAAATTGGCCTTAACATACTTGTTGTAGGTTACATAGATTAAAATTACAGTAAGTTTTTGCTTTAACGAACGTCTGATCAAATCGTTTGTAAAATAGTTACGATACCCTAAATCCGGATGTAATTCGACCCCTTTACCACTTAACAAAGTACATGTTATACGTAGGCTAATAACTAGATAGTAACACAATCTGGATAATTTTGTATGAAGTCCAGAAACTACCACAAAATATAAGTTTAAGTTCCAAATTCACTTTTATAAATTCAATAAATTTGTCAAAGTTGTGCACTTTAAGTTGAACTTGTTGAACTTATCTGTGTGGATAAACGTCCAGACAGAGGCTGGGGCGGATGGTGCCCCCGTCTTCCTCGACATCCCACTTCATACGTACTCCCGAAGCTTTCGAATGCCACGGCTTCTATGAAAAACAGTGTAACTGATAGTATGACCGTGTTTAAATAAAGTTTATTATTATTATTATTATTATAGAAACACGAGGATCAGTTTTAGCTCTCTTGAGTTAAATAAATTAGTAGGCGTAAATATGCATCGAAATATTTGACATCCTCTTTAAGAGGCATATCGAAGTCGAGACACTTAAAATAACATAAGATATTATGGATGAACACTATTAAGATGGTCTCCTTGTAAACCTCCACCTCTTCATAAAAAAGTTGAATGTTTCATATTTAGTTCTCACGTTTCAAAAGGATCTTCATTAATCGGATTGTGTGCTTGCATTGTGTAAGCACGTAGTCATGTTCAGCAAAAAACGTGTTCATCCTAGGGATACGACTTTTATCTTATAAATAAAACAACCCTATTTCGACTGGCTATGATTGCTTAATACTGTTTCTTGTGAAATTCGTTCGTGGTTGCCAAGAAATTATCTTCCTTTTTCATGTTTGAAAATCGGTAGAGTAAATATTATCTGCAAACTAATATTAGCATGTGTGCGCTACTGATTCTGACCGGCACGATTGGTCGATCCATAAGAGTGTTTTTTCAACTCGCAATCTGCTGTGTGTGCTGATTTTAAGACAACCGTATTGATCAGTAATCTATTCCCTTTATGCTTCCAGAGAGGATTATGACTGAGATTATTGGGTCATGATTAACGAATCAAATCTCACAGAGACAGATGCCCTATATTTCGACGCGGAAGTTGATTCTACCACATTGGGAATAACAAACTTCCAGCGAACCAATGTCAGTCACACTGTTGGGACTACAATAAGCATGACGTCATCAACAGTTGCAGAGGATGAACATAATCCTCATGAGTTTGACGCTTTTCTCTACATCATTATTGTGCTTTCGTTTTATGCTCTCAGTATGGTGTTGTTGATGATCAAATATATCCGTACAGAGGAAGAAGAAATTTCACTGGATTACTATTACGACGAGTTTGTAAAACGTGAAAAGTTTGAAAGTAACAGACTTCGTAATATGGAAGCTTTAGAGAGAACAAGGCGTTTCATCGAGCAGAGAGGTCACCTGTTTGGTAACATGGCGGCTAATGCGACAAGCAATGAAGATACGCCCAGCACGAGTGTATCAGAAACAACTTTCTGTTTAACGACCTGTAACTGTCGTGAAACTACTGTATAATGAAGGTGTCTTCGTTTATCTTTGTGTTATTATCTATATCATTCTCCCCGTGTTTTTCGGCTGAATTGTTACATTTAACACAGAAACGGTTTTACCATTGACCCGTAGAAAATACGACTAACAACGAAGATGTAAATCTGGTCTTCTTGCACGTCAATGCAATCTATTTAAGTTTATTTCTTTTTACACGTAACTATATGTAAATTGGTTACATGTTGCACAAAAGGTTACCAATACAAAGTATCAAGGCTTATCTTGGCGATTTTGGGCGCACTTCGAATACTATGTTTACCATTGCCAATTTTGTGATACTAATTTATTGAGAACGACTTTCAATTGTATTGGTTTGATATGGTTACTGTTACAAACGAAGTTTAATGAGTCTCCATATCTTATATACAGTAGTATACGGTGAGATTTATTTCAAAGTTTATTCAAGCACCTGAATTCTTCATTTTCTATGCACCTATATTATAATGAATTCGAACTTTTAAAATATTTCACTTGAAAGAGATTACACATAAACTGAGAAGGTGTTTCGTCAAAGAGTGCAAATATTTGGATTAAATAAATGGATTTTTGCTTCAGAAATAGTATTACCAAGGAGTAAATTACGAAAGTGATCCATAATAACATTCAGTGGTAAAGATTCACTTGAATTATTTTTTTATATTTAAGAAATAAATAAATAAAACACACTCACAAACAGGGTTATGGTTTATTTGTTTAACGTAATAATAATCTAAGTAGTTGTTTAACAACGAGGTACAGGCGGTAGATTGCTTGTTAGAAAACTCTGGCGTCATTTTGGTACCGAGTCCAAATCGGAGATGCCGCATGTGTCGATGGTATTAACGAGAAAAAGTCAAAATATGGGCTTATGTGCATTTGTTAAGCCAAAATCAAACTTTAAAAGGCGTTTCACATTGATAAAAGGTCGGACTGATTTTAATCTTTGATGCAAGCCATCAATGTCCACATGTACATACATTTATGAGTAAATATAACATTTTAAGAGATATAGGTAAATATGCATAATATGGTAAATAAGATAATACGGTTTCTTCCGTCAAAATAAGCCACTGCAAACCTATCTGACAACATGTTTAAATATATATGATTCGCACTGTGTTGAAAACAAAAGTGTCGGAGTTTGAGGTCACGTGATTTCGGTTTCTAGCGCAGCGTAAACCTCGGATAATTGACAAGTTCCCATATTTTATAGCAGTTCTATTTTCCTGGGAGACAATTTTCGTTTCTGGCACACCTAGCACATCTAGTTCTTTGTCCATTTGGCTAGCACACCGTATTATGAGTGATATAAACAATCAAGCGTCAATTATATGATATCCTGACGATTATCGTTAAGAGCAGATCGGTTCAAATGTGGCAACATCCCATATCTGACACCATACAATAACATGGTAATTTATTGTTAATTAGTTCTTCATGTATTGCAATCCTATGTCTGTGCCAATCCTGTCAAAATAACATAATGCGTCGTTCTAGCTCTGTGCCTATAAAAGACTAAAAGACCAAACACGAGCTCAAATGGTCTACTGTAATATATTGTTATTTACTGCTGGCGCCACGCACAGTGGCCGCCCTAAAGTTGCACCAGGGAGAAAGTACATCGGTGATATCTGGTCTTTCAGAGTTATATAAAGGAAATAGTTTGTTTCATATTTTACCTGCTGCTTTACGTTCGGTGTTCGATGAGCCAAATTTATGATTTGAACACTGTATCCGTCGTGTATGTCCTGGTATGTAGACTACAGAGTGTTTGTATTCAGAAAATAGTTACTGATGCCTTCGACAGGTAATCAGATGGAGACAAGTTGCGAAAAATAGTTGGTTTATCCGATAAATCGCGTTTTAAGGATTAAGGATTGGATCTCGGATTAAGTGTATATCAAGGAATAAGCACACTGTACTATTCCTAGATCAAAGTAGGGTATAGCCGTGTTAGTCTATAACTATAGGGAAAAAAATAAGTCAAATTGGTAGCACCTTTGAGACTTACTGTATATATTGTAGTAACACACAAACTTTCGCTAACAGTGGATGATTACACCTGAAGTAGTTAGCATCCACTGTTAGCGAAAGTTTGTGTTACTACATTGTATACAGTTACTCTCAAAGGTGCTACCAATTTGACTTATTTTTTTCTGTACTATTCCGGTTCCCTTGTTATGACCAGATTTTATTGAATTTGCCATAAATCTAGTTACTTTATATGACATTCTGGTACAACCACACTGGAATTAATGAGTCAAATGTCTATTTATATTTTAACCAACATACATCGATCATAAATTAACTCAACGCTATGCACTCGTTAATCGTGTTTATAAGTTCTTGCTTAATCTAATACGGGTCCCTTCAGAAGTTTTTTGCGCATCGCCGTTGTGCCTAACTTTTTTTTACAGCATTGTCTTTAATTTGTTTGAGTGTGTCGTTGGGCTCGCTCGAAACAACAGTATGTGGGAAAACCAAAACGGCAAAAACTCACGTGATTTCTCGTTATTTCACTAAACTTGGCCGTATATGAATATGCCTGAAAATCTTACATTTTGTTAACCGGAAGCCTATTTACCGCCATATTGACAATAAACACGTAAGAAAACATAGGGTAAGCGAGCGAATTTCATAAGGCTTTAGATGCACAATGTTTAGATAAAGAGTAAATTATGTTCTGAATGCAAAACACAGTTTCTGAATGAATACAGAAACTGTGGAACCTGTCTACATTAACAGTTTGACCTACAGGCTGCGAAAATGTTCCGGCCAAAATGGCGATGATTGTATCACGCCCAAGATGATGTGCGCAGTACATTCGATGACTTCCGAGTGGGGAAAGCGGCACTGACTCTGGATACCAGGAATGACTCCTCTGGTTTTGCACAGTACGATCTACCAGGGGGGTCAACGCAAAACGAATTAAAGGGGAATTAAACTAAAAAAACAAAGTTATAGTCAAATTACAGACCCTACGAAGTACTTAGCATTTTCGTTATTTGGGATAACACTACTAGTTATGACGTATATTGGATGGTACATACGAAGTATTTACATGGTCAGTTTGGTAATATCAGTCGAGCCGTTAGGCGAGACCGATATTAGCAATCTGACCATGTAAATACTTCGTATTTACCACCCAACAAACGTCATAACTATTTTATTACCCCGAAAAGTCATTACATTTTCAAATATTATTTAAAAAATCTGTACCGTCAGTGTTTTTAGCGGGAAACGATTGACTTTTGCAGTATACTGAGCTAATACGAATGACCTAATTATAAAGCCGGTATAGCGTCACTTCATTTGCATAAGATGCGCCGTCCATTTCGAAATTGGACATATTTTATACGTAATTCTATGTGACGCCATTGATAGATTGTCAGATGCTTTTATTCTTTGCTTCATTCTATGTGACGTCATTTGTAGATTGTCAGATGCTTTTATTCTTTACGTCATTCTATGTGACGTCATTGGCAGATTGCCAAGTTCGTATTAGGTGCATGATACTTTGAGGGGTAACAATCTCTGATATTGAACAGCTTCTATTTCAGAAAAGTTTGCAATCTGAGACCCTTGCAGAAATCGAACCCACGACTGCTAAAACATATTTAATAGCAGCTTTAGTAACAAGTTGATATGGTTTATAATTGGGCTACGCCTGTGTTTTTTTATTCCTTTCAATTTAAGGCATTAAACTATCCCACTTACCCTTCCAGCATTTGTCTTATTTGCCTTGTTTATGAGGCAAATGTTTGTTTTTTCATTGGTCATGATGAGCTATGGAATGGAAGGATTGCACGATATGCGATCGTCCGATATTATCTGGTAGGTGAGGTATGTGAACAACATAGATAACATATGTATGTAAACAGCAGAGGTATGTGAACTACAGAGGTATGTGAACAAAAGATGTATGTGAACAGAGCTATTTAATTAACTGAGGTAAGTGAACAGAGGTATGTAAACAACAGAGGTATGTGAACAAAATAGGTATGTGAACAGAGGTATGTAAACAACAGAGGTATGTAAACAACAGAGGTATATGAACAACATAGCATTTTCATAAATAGTAATTTTTTTAGAATTCATATATGGAAAACAAAAAGCAATGGAATATTTATTTTTACTCTTCCTTAAATCGCTGATGTCTAAAATATGTGTTCAAGTGCTCGCAATAAAATTAACCGCAGAGTACCCGTTGAAGTTTCATTCAGTTCCACTTAAAGCACTGCAAAACAACACAAAAACACGCATATCGGATATAATTTTGACTTTTCAACAAACTAGATCTCGTGTTTGAGAACGAAACTTGACCAACACAAAGTCGAATGAAGGTGCAAAGGCGTAAACCAATTTGAGTGAATCATGCATTGTTAACAACACACCTCATTAATTGGTACTATGTGAAGTCACTGCCCAGCTCATTTATCAATGTTCTATCAATAGTACATTATGATTTGTATTTGAACTTCTGTTCAGCAATATTCAACTGAATGTGTAACTGCTTTGTATATTATATTTTTGTAGAATCACTGTTTACTGGACGTGTTAATTTTGTTTTGTTTTAATTGTCGGAAATTGTGCAGTAATCAAGGTTATTTAACTGTGACGAAGTGCCAGATCAACGAGTTAAGGACACCTATCTTGACATCACTGACATTCGGCCAGAAATAAAAAAAAAACAGCCTAAGCAAATAAAGAAAAATTCAAAAGCTGCAATTTCAAAATGCGAGACTTGTCAGTTGACCATGTGCTTATATCCTCCAAGAGCACAACGACACAGAACTCTAGTTATTACATGTTAGTCAATAATATGTGAGTAATAATCAAAGGAGTAATAATATGTGAGTTTTCCAATTCGTAGTGGTGCACTGGGACGCCAAGTCAATGTCAAATTGTGATAGCCAATGTAGTGGTAGTTTACTATATGTGTTCATTGTAACGTTCGTTTATTGCCTTTGACTAAGTAAACAGTTAGTTTGCCATTGTTTCCGGGGTACGTTCGAGATCAATAGGTGATGGCTGCTTTCCTATTTGTCACTTTTGCAGGAGAAGTCCAATACCGACTTACTTTATGGGCGAATATTCTGATAGCAGTAAGCATAGAGGAGAATAAGTCACTGACTGTACTGAAGCGATAAGTCAACAATATGACAAGTTTTTTATTCGAAACAAAGGCTTTGTGTCGGACGCATGCATCGTTAAACAAATTACTTTGTAATGCTGTAAAACTGTCCAAGTTATATCATTTTTTTTTCGAACTAGTTCCATTTATGTATACATTGGAGTTGTCAAAATGCTTTGAAAAACGTTTTAAAAAATCGGTTGTTATGCCATTCGTCACATTTTCATATTTGTAACATAAAACATCTTTTTCATAATGTAATACGTATCCTTATAAATTTCGAGACATAAATATGTTACCGGCAGTGAAAAAAAAAACTACAGGGTCTCTTGACATTTTGTATCAAAATGCCATGCCCATTTAACCATGTCATTTCCTTGACATCATTCAATATTCAGATTCACTATTCAGAAGTATATAAGTTTTCTCTGGAATAATGTAAATACTGGATTACTGACGATTTTATTTGAAGTTTTTTCTAGTATGATCTTGCAGAAATATGTGTATGCTTTGTAAATATTTAACTAAAATTTGTCAAATTTAATATTTTTATATCCGGGGAAATGACGGGCCATCTTACAGAATATGTTTCGTTGAGTCTATTGATTGTATGAAATTACTCTACAACAACAACTTCATACACAACTAGTAATGCTGACAATTATACAATTTTCCATACAAGGGATTTTATTAAGTGGGAATATGAATATTATCTAAGACTTATTGGATCCCTGCAAACGAACAATGGAATCGTCGAAACAAAACTTGGTCCGTTGCCATTGTTGTGTGAAAGGGGTGATCATACGGTCGTATTGGTGAACGTGCCGGATCAAGAGAAATAATTTGAAATGGGTTGAATTGTCGTTCTGAACTCCCTCAGGGCAAATGCTTGCCTGTCGTCGTATCCCACAGTTGGGAGTTTGTACCGAGGATTGGGTACATATGCCAGAAAGGCTAGCAGCGAACTTTGTTATTTGTATTCATCAGACCACATTGAAAGAAGATAGCATGTTAAAAAAATTACGAACCCGTAACATTCGAAAAACACTACACCGTACATGCTGAGAATCTATCGATAATCTACCTCTTTTAAATGGCAAACAACACGTGTTGACATTTGTGTAGGGTTTATTTTGTCTCAGTGTTAAAGTGTGACTCGTTTTTTGTAAGCAGTTGAAGCAAGCAACAAGATGCTGGATTGCCAATAGCTTTAACAGCGGCGACTATGCTTGAGAAGTATTGTTTTGATGCTCCCGTCGTAATGATCCTACTTTGCTATGTTCTCTTGATTTTCGTTTAATCGGATATTATAATTAAACGCTTATCAATTAAGGACACATGCTCTGCCAAGACAATGTTTAGATACACATTTAGCGGGCGATTGGTTGGGACCCTCCTGTGCCCTGGTGCTCTGAGCTAAGGGGATTTGTTGTGGAGTCATGTTTTGTTGATGTTATGTCATTTTTTTTCCTGTCTCGCATGTTGCTAGCGTCGTTTACTACAGTGGTTTCCTTCACCGATCGGGCTGGCACGCAGTCAGTGAAATAACCTTGTGTATGGTGTAAAACCCCAATCAAATCTATTTGATTGACGTGAGTTGTTGCGTACACAAAATATACTGTCTGCTGCACTGGAGTTACCGTAAAATACTTATATTGCATGCTTTTTGGTGTGTTATTGTAAAAGTTTCTCTTCTATCAGTTCCGTCGAAAAGCTTTACCAGCTCATTTGTTTGCGGCGGGTGGTTGGGCGGGAGCTTCCTGTGCCTTGCAGCTCTTTGAGCCAAGGAGCTCAGTAAGCCGATTTGTTGTGGTGTCCCAGTTTGAGTTATGTCCTTGTCCCGTGGCGTCTATGTCTGTTGCCAGTGTTGTTGAGTGGAGTTTACTTGGCATATTGGGCTGGCACATCGTCATAATCGTATATCCTTAAAACTTAAATAACCTTGAATACGGTGTAGAAATCAAATGTGTGTGTAAATGCTGGATCAGATGTAGTCTATGTTTTAAACAACGCATGCCAATTACATGATAGTTGCAGTTTTCCAATCTATGTGAAAACTTCTGACCAAACAAACTTAATAACATCCGATCGAATATCTTCCCGTAGAATCAATGAAATAATCAAGAGAGATAAAGATAAAGAGGTTATCTCTTGAAAACACATTTACCCAATGTATTGTCAATTAGAAATGTCTTGGGTTGTCGGCATTACTATATTCTAGACAATCGGAGTAATGTATGCAGGTTTATATAGCAAACAGATGTGACCTTTACAGATACATTTTGGTGAAAAAGAGAAAAAGTCTAAAGCTTGTTTAAGCGGCATTTAGAAATTGGATACATAACAAAAACAACTTCTGGGTATTTTGGTAAGCGATTGCTTAAAAACGATCTTAGCATCTAGGCCGAAACGTCGCTTACAACTATACCCAGAAGTTGAAAATCCATGTTAGTCGTTATGTTTTTGTTAAGTGTAAAGCTACCATTTGCTTACAGTAATGATCCAGATCGGGCTGTAATAAAACGTTTCAAGAGCTTTGAACATTTCCAAAGTTGATAAAACAAGTTAATGACTTGAGGGAGTCGGTAACGTTCCTTTGAATTTTATCTTGTTTCGACATCAACAGAAACCATGGCAACATATTATCTTAACCCAGAAATTGTTGTCTTTTTCGGGTTGGAAATTTAGTCAAGTAAACAGCAACGATTCACAAATATTGACATCTGGAGGCTCGTGTTTCAAACCAGCACGATTGGTTGATCAATAACTTGTTTTCCGCTGGTAATCTACTGTGTGCGCTGATTTAACGATAACTGTGTTTTGCTTTGTGTTTCCAGAGCGGATTATGGCTAAGATTATTGGATCATGATTAATGAGTCAAATCTCACAGTGACAGATTTCTATATTTCGATGCGGACGTTTATTCTGCCTTATTGGGAATTACTAACACCACATAATAATGCAGAGAAAACAATAAGCGTGACGTCATCGACAGTTGCAGGGGATAAACATAATTATCCTATACTTTGGCAAATTGTGTCATTTGATTAAAATTTTCGCAAAAAAATTATTATAAGATTGGCCATTTAATGTAATGATATCCGGTAAATTATCGTAAATTATTCGATCGTTTTGGGGCGATTCACAGCTATTTTAAAGCAGCGTACGCACAAAAAAATCCAGGTTTTCAGCAAATTCTAATGGCCTCGATTTTAACAGTTATGTTGAAATAATCGGGCGGGGTTAATAACCGTTGATATTGAGTAGCGTCGGTACACCGGAGCGAGGCCCAGATGTGACAAATTGACACATCCTCATGAAAGTAGCGCACCAAACTGAACGACATACAAAGATGGCTCACATTTATCTCCAAGTTTTCAGTCTGCTTTGAAAAGCTGAAGAGGAAACCAAACAGAAACGCTTGTTAAGAGAAGCTTGCTGGATTATTACACTTCAAACGTTGTACCGTTAGGGTTGAACTTGTTTGGCATTCAAGCTTCCGGAAATCTCTTATTTCATTTTTAAGATAATACAATTTGAGGAAAAGGGACTGTATATATATACCTAGCTGCTTTTCCTGAAATTGTATTATCTTGAAAATGGCAAAGGAGTTTCTCGAAAACTTGAATGCCAAAATGTATAAGTGGTTCGTCGTTGTTTATTCATTTTTCCTTTTGTATTCCAATATGATCAGCCCAGCACCCTGTTGGGTAATCTTGTTAGTTAGAAATATGAAAATATTGTAACTAAAATGCTTACATCTCTCTCACGGAGACCTATCATTGTGTAGAAGGGAAACAGAAGTCTTACCGGTATTATCGGTATTGGTTAAAACGGTATTGGTCTGTATTCTATAACTTATAATTGCTGATATCCTTACTTTTTAGCTTAATGGTTTAATTTCTTGGTCTTATATTATTTTTCAGATTGTATTAGCATGTACCTATATATCTGTGTGTGCTATATATTCACTACATATGTTCTCCACCATCCAACTCTTACCGTTTCGCGAGATGCCTTTAGGTTACCCATAACAACTTACGATTAAAATCTATCTAGCAGCTTGTCTATGATAATTTGTCTAGAACATGAGACAATATATCGGTTTGAATTAGTCGATATCCCTGTTCCAGTGTGATTACTCTTGACAAAAATATATATTACAAACAAATCATTGCAATAAGCTTCAATGTTATTGCATGTGGAGATAAATGTTTTCTCTGTTATGCCCATCATGCAAGCATGTAATATTTTAGTATTACTCGTGCAATATTTCTTATATCAGGATATAACATTACGAAACGAGTGCTATAATTTACCAGAGACACGGTACAAATATAAATTATACAATGAGTTTGATAAATGTGAAATGTTGTTTTTTTGCGTTGATATTTTTGTAAAGTGAAAACAGTTGCCATATATGTACTGTCAGAAGTCCATTAACTAGAAGTGTGAAACCTCGTATTCAGTAGTGTAGACGACATTGTTTCCATCGCCCACGTTATAAGAGATATAGAATGACGTCGACTGTATGATATGCGCAGTAGGTTATAAAAATTCTCTACATTGCGCTGATTACATTTTATTCGGCAAAAGTCGTAAAAAGTCGGTAATTCTCGATTGCCACTTCTGCCCTTTGCGCCACTCTTGAATTATGGGTAAATCGTATGGGGTTTATGGAAATCTTGGTTTTGATGTATAAGGAGGTACAGACTAATACGTAATTTGCTCGTGTGTCTGCCGTTGACTCTATTAATTTTGTATCCTTACTATAATGTGAATTATTTCGAACGAATTATTTCTTTATGTACAATCGATTTAAGTATGTTTCTGTTCACAATTGAATAGTTCGATTTTGACCAAGTCAACATTTTCTGACAGTTCAAATTAGCGGGACATTTGGCCAAAGACCACCATTAATTTTACATAAGCTGTAATGTTAACGTTTGGTTCCGTAGCTCCTTCCCAAACTTTCGTTTGGCGAAAACCCCTGGCACAAACCTTAATTAGTCCTAGTCTAGTACACGATCAAAAGCTTGACAGGTCATGATGGTTGAAATTTTGAACTAGCCGCCTTGGAAGATGATAGGGGTCTGACAGCCCAACATCAGAATGTAAAAACAGCCGAATCACACCTCGCTCAACAGTCTCCATACACCAAATGGGACCTATGTAGGCTTTAATATCACGCTGACCACAAGCCTCCACTTAAATGCTGCATATCAATACCAAAAGTCCACCAAAAATCAAGTTGCAGGAGGAGAGAAAAAAAAAAGAAGAAAATACACGTTTTCTTGTAATAACTATATTCGACACATAACAAAACGGAAGTTGTAATGGGGGTCTTATTCCATTTACAGTCAGTGTCAAAATGCGATGAAGTAAACATTCTGTCTCTTTCTAACTTTCACACTTTTAACTTTTTAACTTTTTCGCTTTCACTTTTTCACTTCACTTTTTCCATTTTCACTTTTTCACTTTCGACTTTTTAACTTTTTCCATTTTCACTTCACTTTTTTTACTTTTCACTTTTACTTCCAGTTTCCACTTTTTCTCTTTTCACTCCTTGTGGAGCGCCTTGTAGTCCCTGATTATGCACTGAACAGTTTCGGGTATTCAGGCCCGTTTGTACATGGTTTAAATCAATTTTAGTCGCCATCTTGTTTTTTTTATCACAGAAACTCCCATGATTACGTGCGCATTTCGCTCTTATTGCAAATTGACTGGCTGCAGGGTTCAGTTCAATTCTGAAATTATCTCCCCTGACGGTTCGCCTGTCTGCCACAAGGGGCAATGTGGACGTTTTAGAAACAATGCCGTCTACAGTACTGAATACGAGGTTTCACACTTCTAGTTAAGGACTTCTGATACTGTGTACATTTAACAGTTTGAAAGTCCCTTTTTTGGGGGGGGATTTCTTAACCTTGCTGGCTGCTATGCATTTGTTGTTTTTTTGTGCTAATATTTTGTAAATCGAAAACGGTTGACTTACTAGTGTCTGTACTATATACATTTGACAGTTTGAAAGACTGTTTGATCAACAGGGTTTGTTTTTGTTTTTTGGGTGGAACATCTCAACGTTATCGGCTGCTATGCATTTGTTGTTTTTTGTATTAATATCATATCCTGCCTGGCGAAGTTTATATCACATTTATTTTTCACAAGTGCGTGTAGACGGGCATGATACGTCTCACTGAGCCTTACCATGTACTTCTTTCCCCAGAAATACAGTTTGAAATGATTCGTGTGCTTCAAGGATAATTTTGTGGCGACTGTAATAAATATATATTAAATATAACACATCCAGAAGCCCACTATTTATAATGATAAAAAAAAGTATGTCTTGAGTCTAGTCACGCAGGATCAATGTTTTTGTTCCCCTTTGAGTGGTCATAACGTCTTCGTCATTTAACATGTTGTTTATTAGCTTGCAGAAAAGTGAAGCGAGCAGCTGTGTATAACCTTAACCCCAAAATAATTGCACGCCTGTTTATACGGACGTGTTTGTATAATGTATTTTTGGACATGATTGCGAATTTTGACAGGCGGAGATCTTAAATATAAGGCGATCTTATTTGAGAAGATGTTGTGCTTATATGTCCTGAGACTTATTTAAAACAATTTAGACATGGGTGTATTAATCTTTGATGGAGACAGGTCTCATTGACGGCGCTTCATCGTGACCACATGAGAAAAACCGAAAGATCTCGACCGAAACAGGTTGTAAATGTGTATCGTGGCTCCTCTAGTGGTCAGACTTTGATTGATGGCAAGGAAGAAGAGAGCAACTGGGGAGGATTTTAATTGAAGGTTGGCACCAAACAGTTTAAGAACTGTTTGCTGTCAATCCAATCTTGCTAATGATAAATATTGATATCACGCTATTGGTAGCTCGCTTGTACACGGCCTGCTAGCCCAATTGGAGAAGAAAAAACACCCTACGCGACGCCGGCAACAAAGCAGACGACACAATACATTTCCAGGACAAAAAAGATGACACCAAAACAGGTCGGCTTCCTGCTGGAAACTCCCGCCCAACTTCTTTGTGACGTACAGCAATGTCGCTTATTCAGTGAGTAAGTTTGTCTGAATGACTTAAAAATTTCGGAAACAACTTATAGCGAGTGAAACAAGCACTATAGATAACGTGTATGTGTATATAAGAGCAAATGGATACTAAATTGATAAATGTACCAGTTTACTATACTGACACTTGAAAAGGTGCGTGAAAAAGCGAGTGAAACGAGCACTATAGATAACGTGTATGTGTATATAAAGCAAATGGATACCAAATTGAGAAATGTACCAGTTTACTCTAATGACACTTGAAAAAGTCTGCTTTCCGCTTCCGGTGGTTTTAGGGTTCCGTTTCCGGTGGCGTAGGGGAACCTGCGCAATGGACTGTTTTTGAAATGGGCTTGCACACGGCCGGCGTCCAAGACGGGTTATTATAACAAATGTTGTTATTAGTTTGCTTTGATTGCTTTCGACTCCATCTGTACATATTTATTGTAAATACTATCTTGTCATCACACCAGGTTCACAGCTCTTTCACACACTATTGGATTTCACTGGTATTGTACAATACAGTGCATATTTCATCTGCGTGTGAAGATTTCAGTAACATTATATGTAATCCCTGTTTGCCAGATGTCCAGGGTTGTTTTCCCCATGTAGCCTAGGGATGCACATTTTTCTTTCTCTTCATCGTTTATTGTATATAAAAAATAAAGTTACTAGAATTTTGTAGATTCTCCTTTTGTTTTGAGGAAACCCATGTTGCTACAGTATAAATTTTATTTTGCGGATACCCGCGTTGATACAGTATACAATTTGGGTGTAACTATTCAGCTGGTATAATAAGTTTTAAATAGTTACAGCTATATGATTTTAGCATCCCATAGAGCTAGTTGTAAAAATTCTGGTTCCCATTGACAAGGCCTATAATATTTTCAGTGAGTTGCCACATCGTCCAACTTTAGAAGATCCCCGGCTCCCACACTTTAACATTACATAGTTAAAATAACGGAACAGTTTAATAATATTGATAATATTGTGATAATCAAAATTAATATTCCAAATGAATACTCAATAGTATTGTGATAGTTATTTTAATGCAATCGCTTATGCTTAACAACAATGTAGTTTTGAAATGTTATGATGCTTCAGTTAATACCCTAAATCCTCAACAAATTCGACCTCTAATGGCACAAACTCAATTTATTGAATGTTTAAGTGTGAATTTGGAACTAAAACTTACATTTTCTGGCAATTTAAAGTCTGAACTTCATAAACAAAATAAAAAAGTGCACGTCTACACTCCTTATCCTTTGCATAAAATGTAGTTTTATAAGTTGTAAAGGGGGTTGAATTTGTCGAGCATTTAAGTTATGATATTTTTTCTTGTTCTTGTTTTTTGCTTAAAAATAAATGAGTTAAGTTAGGACAAATTAAGAATTTAAATATCTATCTACGTGATTGATTGGGATTAATGCCGTACTTCAGGTCATCAGTATTTTAGCCAGAAATCAAAAAGAGGGTGTCTCAAATCCCTATTTTCACATAAATCAAAGAGGGTGTCTCATGTGACATCTTTCCTATGTTAAATTTGATTGAGATACAATCATAAGTTGTCAAAAATGGCTTCTTATGTGTCTCAAAGACACTGAGACAGCTCTGGCTAATACTCTGCTTAATTTTTACTGATTAACTTGTGAACAACAGGAGATGCAATTTAATAGTAAATATAATATTATATATAACTTAACTCTACTGCTCCATCATGCAACAGTAACTTATAATATAACAATTGATGCTTTGCTTGAATGATTTGTTTTTACTTGAAAAAGCAGTGAGTTGGAGATATTCCAAATTAAGAAAACAAAAAGTAATATGTTGTCTGTAGGTATAGCAAATCGAACAACTGTTTGGTTAATATTGTACACCAAACTCAAGGTTAAATCAGTTTTATGACAACTTTCACTTTTGGTGGAACATCCCTTCAACTTACTTGCACTATCCTCCATATCTATATGCTTTTGAGGGTTTATTTACTACATAAGGGAAGAATTATCTCATGAATTTGATTCTAAAAGAAGACTACCCACTCTCTCTTTCGGTCATATTTGATTGATTCAATATAGTAAGTAACATATTAATTACTATTGTTAACATGGAAAATCAAGTCTTGGAAGGTTATGTAAGAATTTCTAAGGGCTTGTATTTTTTTTTATAAAATATATCAGCCCAAATCGTTTTGAATGTGTTAAATATAATTAAATAAATTAAATAAAAACTAACACTTTTGTATGAAAAAGTGTGTTACAATATCGTTTTGTATGCACGTTGAAGAGCTATAAGCATACTACAATAGTTGAAAAGTACTATACAAAAGTATTTCGTTAAAACATCAATTCATATTGTCTAATATTTAATATATTTTAAGACTTTATGAGGTTCAACTGACCTAAAAGATCTTTCCTGCTTACAGGTTCCATCTGATTTCGGTTAAAGTAACGATACAAATCAGCTTCCTGCTGCCCCTTAGCTCAGAGAG
>JAVFBZ010077812.1:0-22658 GCA_032466195.1 Katharina tunicata | reverse complement strand
ACCATAGCCGTTATTGCCACAGTAAAAAGGCCAATTTATTTATACTACTGCTAGGTAACGACTGTATGAAGCATACTTTATTCTAAATTAACCGATATAAATAAAGCAAAGATACTATGGCAAATAACTGACCAAGTTTAAGAAGAGGATTTGGCCGAATTTTTGCATTAAAAAATATTTAAATAAAATCATCTTGATGCACAGATAATATTATGAACGAGCTTCATATATCGATTTTCTACCTTTTCGCTCATTTGGTATAATTGCTTTTGAACACAATCCATAAAATAGAAGGCACATGATTAACAGTCGATCATCCTGCGTAAAACAAACACAAATTCAACAGTGGTTGTTAGATGCCAGACTTAAACACGTGCCTGACAGTTTAGGTGTGATTGATCTCACCACGTGACATCTTTATTATCACTATATTAAGCAGTTGAAGATGGTACTAAGGGAATCTTCCACTCATAGCTGTATATTTTCTCTTTTTATCATGCCTTAATTCTATTGTGTTTCTTTCATAGGAAACGGGTGAATTTGATCACCTCATCATTTTTCATCGTCTTTGCAGTGAATTAATATGAAGCAAATGAGTTATTATCATTAACAATTTTATGAACCACATCATTATCTACACACGAAGTAGACCAGGCATTTGTAGCGAAAAAAGAAAGCAACCACGTCAGCTTTTGCCAATTGAAGTTGCATACGTCCGGTTAAAGGGAATTTCGTTAGAATGGGTTGATGAAAGGATGTAAACATATGTTTTTCTTTAGTGTTTAAGTACAACGTCTCTTTATTGCTTCTTGTTATTAAGCTGTGTGACTATTTCACATCACAGGTGAAATCAACAAAGCATTTTCAAATAGATTCTAACAACTTAAACTAATTTCTTAAGTGTTTCTTTAAAGGAAGAAATGATACATATTTAATACAAGGCTGACAGCTGCATGCTTTACGGAGATAGTTTGAAACAAAGGGGACTGATATTTCTGTATAGTCGGTTAAACAAATGTAATGTTAACATCGCGTGGTTGTGTTCCAGTTACCAGTGCCCATCGTCTTATTGCTTAGCCTGCCCTCTGGCTAAGGGCAGTAAGTTTCAAGATTATAATCATGCTGTCATACTTAGCACTGGATGAACATTATCTTTCCAAAAGGGATAACACTAAAGTGACTACACATCTAATGGCTGTGTTAAAGTTACTGTCTACTGTTGAAAACAGCGCCATCATATAAGTGAAATACCCTTGAGCAAGGCGTTAAACACCAATAAATCAATCAATACTTAGATCTATAAACTGTATCTATATGAATCCCCACTAAACATGAATGTCAGTATGTCAGTAAAACCTTGTACTGATAAATTGTGAACCTAATTTAGTATTTTGGTAGCGTTTTTGGGGTGCATTGGGGTATATTGGGGTTATTCGTCGGACCGCCTTACTAGCATTCGATCGTGAGCATCCGAAACTAGGTATCTCTCAAGCCCAGTATATATGGCAAAGGATTCCGTGCATGAATTCTAACGTTTTTGTATCCCTAAGAACTCTAAATAGCTACCACTTTCATCACGCTTTAGCTACCGATTAACTCTATTTACAGTGGTTTGTAGAAGCAACAGTCATATGGAATAATCCTTTGTAGATTCAACGTATTCTCCTTTATTGCACTCAACGTTATTACCAGCTTTATAATGTTAACCGATGAGGGGTTGTTGCTAGCTTCGCCTGCCTCGGTACTGTCAGATCTAAGGGCTGTTATCAAGCCGTTTCGTGTTGGGTTATGTTTTGCGACCTGTGTTTGTCACACGTTTGCGTTGTTTGTTTGTTTCGAATGACGTAATAAGTTAATGCTGTTTATCTCACCTGTTATGTCGTTTTGCACGCTGTTGTACGAGTGACTTAACTTTAGTAGAGCCGAAAACCAAAACCAAAAAAGCAAAGATGAAGCAAAATTAGACCCCCTTCACTTCGTGGATTAAACACAGAACTATGTTTTGATAGGGCAACATTATTCGCTGAGTACTCAGTCACGTAACGATGAAAATACTAGAGTTAGTTGTTTAGACCTGGAAGAAGACAGTCGTGAACATGCTCTCCACTTTGCTAACCCTCAGTTAAAATGTTATCGTTGTGGTTCATCTCCTGCCGTACTATGTGTTCGCGCAATAAATAGTAATTAAAGGCGTATTTATGTAAATCGATCGAAACTGTCATGTGTTTTTCATGTATCCGCCATAACATGAAAGAGATGGCCCTGATTAACGTCGTGGCGGCTATATAGGTTCAGGAATTTTACAACATGTGGCTTTTATTGAAGTCCTTATCACATATCTGAATAACAACAAATTATCAGATAATCCTTGATCAACACCATCAAGCTGAGGCTCAACCAAATGCTCACCTTCTGAGCTCTGTACACGGCTCCTAAGCCTGGAACCGTTTGACCTGATTAAGAGATGAAGTAGAGCTGACATGTTACACATTCCAGTAATGTATGTCTCCTCTTCTGGCGATGACATAAGACGACACTACTGTAGAAGTTAGTCTGGCATTCCTGCGATGCCCTTAGTCACAGCTGTATTTTTATTGACACTTTGTTAGCAATTATGAAGAAAACCTTAAGTTTACCAAACTCTTCAGTGCGATGTTGGATTTAAGATTCTTCTAGCTTTTTGGACTTCACAAACATGCAGGTCCCTATATCTTTTGTTTTTGTAACTAATCATCATATTTTATTATACATATCTCATTTCGCACAAACAAACAAGGTTAGAATTGACCACGTGACTGACAGTTTAATTATCACTGGTCTCACCACGTGATAACCTTATTATCATTATATTAGATTGATGAAGATGTGATTATAGTTTAATCTTCTGCTCCTTGGTGTGATTAATCAGCTCTATTTGCTTTTCTTTTTAATCCATTTGTTTATTTTATTACGTTACTGTCACACGATTAGTGTGTATTTTATCACCGTCTATTGCCTGTTTACTTTTTTAATATACAACAATGTTATATTATTTATTTATTACAACTTGTTCAAGACATTTGAAAGGTAGACCAGATATTTGTGGAAACTCGTATATAAGTCACAGTCAAGAGTATGATATCATTAGCTAGTGTAAAAATTAGTTCATTGACGAAGAATAACATATTTTATGCGACATCTGAATGTGTTTTCTACTTAATCTGAATCTATTTCTTATCACATGTTCATGGATTATGAGCTTACAGGTGATAATGCAATACACAAAGTCCTTTGTAACTAATTACATCAACATAAACTAATTTCTTAATAATCACTACAAAAGAACAAAATGTTAAAAGCATACATTTAATAAGAAAGAGACATAATATGTAATAGCTGGGTAAGTACTTTACGTTAAGTGTAAGGTTGACTGTGGCTGTCATGGAAAATCGAAAAGCCCATCTTTCAACGAAATGTACCAAAAACATAAGCCAAAAGAAGTATAGATACCTTTACGTAACAGACCGATACAGTCTTGTTATGGCTGTATTTCTGTAAATTGTTTGAAAAGATTTGCCCGTAAATTTACGCCATGTGTTTTTAATGTGTCCGCCATGACATGAAAGAGGGGCCAGGGTTAACCTGACTGGGGTTGTAGGCTGAGACCTTTGATTCTTGGGCCATGTGCCATTAACCCGGGTGGTTATCGCTTCTCTGAATAACAACAACTTGTCAACTTGCCATTAATCAACAACGTCAATCTGAGCTTTGCACCTGATTAACAACAAAGTAGAGTTAGCATGTTACGCATTCCTGGAATGGATCATTAAATAGGCCTTTAATCAAAGGAGTTAATTTTTCCCAATGGTACAGATATGTATACGATACCAGTAGTTCTACAGGTCAGTTTAAAGTAAAAGAAACTCCGAACAAGGAAGTCATGATGGATATATATGGGTTTAATTATGCCAACATCAGTTCAGCATATAGTACATATATAGTATACGATACTTCGGTAGCAGTTGATTTAGTGTTCCTGTATGGCTGTTAAGCACAGAAACATACTCATAACATCTTATTGTTTTTGTCAACCTTATGTCGTTTATAAAACGCCTAGAGGTGTTAAAATGGGATAAAAGTAATTAATAGTAAATACAAGTCAAGAAAGAAAATGATATATTGGGCAAAAAACGCGTGAAAAAATAGTTTGAAAAACTTTATTGTGACCGTTAGTATCACACGGTAATAGTACGGCACCTAATGCTTAAATAGCTTCATAGGACCAGCCACGAATTACATTAGTACTTTTACAGAGGTAAATGTACGAAGTTCGATTAGGATAAGGATGTAGTCGTAGAATAGGAAAATTCCTCAATAAACATCGCAGTCTTTGTTTATTTTATTTTATTTTATTTTCATCATTTAAGAAGCAATCTTGTTTAAGTTAGCTTGCCGTTTAGGAATATGTTGAGGTTTACATTATACTTCATCCTGTGCCCATTACGCCAGTAAAGCCTTTCCCGTTCACAACACTGTCAAATAAGAGTGTGTTTCCGGAGTTCTCGTGTTTTCAGTTGTTTAGTATTCTGAAATCGTGTTGTAGCCCAGGGTAAGGGAATAAAGCCATTTTATAACAGAAAGACCACCAAGGCAGACTGCATAAAGAGCTTTGTAAACTAAGACTACAAACATCGAGGAGCCTGATAATGAATGGAAACATCGTCAGTACTAAATACTTACAGATGGAATTAAGACCATGTTCCATAACAACTTCCGGTTTCTTATATCGAGAATAGTTCTGAATATGAAAACTGGCTTCTATTGTTTATCCAAGCAATTCCATAAGCATTTATTGTAACTTTTCAGCCAGTAAACACATACTGTTTACGAAACTTTGTACTATACAACTTTTATTAATATTATTCATAAAAAAAAAACAACTATAGGCCAACCTACGATAAAACTGCCAGGCATTGCTACTACGTCACATACAGTCTTACTTACATTTACAACTTTTGCAATATGTCATAAGTTGTGGATTATGCGCATGTCATAATATATGAATTGTTGAGTGGTCCATTCCGTGTGTAGTCCTATCTGCTTTTTGCATTTGCATGGTGTGTAAAAACCAAGTACTATTTTATATGAATCATTACGTTCTATATTTGTTTGACCTTTACATTAACACCGATATATTACAGAATAAATTGGCGAATTGACCTAAATCAAGTTGCCATTGATGTTAGTATCGCTGTAAATTGGGGCTGAAATAAAGAGTAAATGTCAGTTTGAATGTAAATGTCAGTTTACATTACTACGTTTACATTACAGTTTACATTACTACCAACAACGTAAAAATGAGACAAACCTGGTTAAATTAACAGATATATATGAAGAACGCGGTTACCCAGGTATTTTGATCTCAAACTTTAAGAAAAATTAAATTATTGCATAAAAGCGACTTAGCATAAAATGCATAAAAAAATTATTTTCGTAGCACGGGTGAAAAATAAGTATGTTCCAGATTTTCGCTCACTGGGTATAATTGGTTATTGAACCCGTTCAATATAAGACACGGTCGACAAAGCTTGTCCTTTATCCAGGTAATAAGGAAAATTCACTGATTGTTTCGGAGATCACACGGAGGTTATTACAATCCCCCCCCCCCCATGATTTTCACTTGGATCGCAACGTCATATACGAGAAATATCCTCAAGTAGGAAGTCAATCATGTGCCCTGGTGTTCTCTGAGCTGAGGAGCATCAGGAAGCCGGATTGTTGTGGTGTCCTATTTCTCATCTTTTTATCGTCTTGTTGACTTGTCAGTTGACGACAACAAAATTATTTGTATCTGTTTACAGACCTATATAACGAGCTCTCGAAGGTTTAATCTTGATGAAGGGTGAATAACCCAACATTATGTACTCCATGAGGAAAAAGGGTCAAGAGGTGTTAATTGAATGAGTTTCTAGATTGGTGTCTTCTAAGCGTCATGCGTCAATATTTTTCACATTATTATTTATACCGAATGTTCTAAACACTTAACTAATTATATTCATTTAAATGAATGTATTATGAAAATGTATGTGGTATTTTGTATTTTGTAATTTTCTTTTAATGTCGAGGAGATCCCCTAGTGGCCTTGTGGCTGTGGGCTATCCTCGTTAAACAAATAAGAATTAAATTAAATTAATAAATGTCCTCTGTGTTGTCAACTTCGTTTAGGGTGGTTTCCTTCACCGATTGGTCTGTCAGAGCTGTCACATGAGTGAAATAAACTTAAGTACGGCGTAAAACCCTAAACAAACAACGAAGTCAAACACCAAGTAGCCTTGGATACTGGACGTCAGTATGTTGCTTTCAAAGAAATGGGTTGATGAATGAAATGAAGATTAACATATGTTTGTCTTTAGTGTTTAAGTACGACGTTTCTTTGCCGCTTTTGTTACTTGGTTGCCTCCTTTTGACATCACAGGAACATGGATTATGAGGGAACAGGTGTTAAGGAAATAAATACACAAGGAACTTTTCAAGAGCCCATTAACATTTTTAAGCTGCACTACAAAAGAACAAAGTGTTGCATATTGTATATTTTAGAAACCAAAGATACTTATATGTTGTGTATGCACACACAAAAATAGGCCAACTCTAATTTTCCGTGATTTTAGTCGATGCTACGTAAAAATACTGGACATATGTTAACCTTCTCGGCCAGTTTTTTGACAGATTATGTGCCGAACCTCCTTACCTCCATCAATAGTAATTAACTGTCTCATATTGGCCGAGTTTATTTTGTTTTGGTAGACCAAGTAACTGCAACTTTTTTTTTGTAATATGATTTTTCAGTCTTTCTCGACAAGGTAATAATATAAGCTATTATAGTTAACCATCTTAATCTATGCCAATGAAGCTTTTAACACGACTGCTATTTTGGTTTGACAACTCCTACACAAGATAATAATATGGGCTATAAAAGTCAACCTGCTTTAACCACGTGACTGTTTAAGTATGATTGATCTCACCACGTGACATCCTCATTATGAATGTATAAGATTGATGAAGAGAGGATTAAGGAAATCTTCTTCGTGTGATTAATCAACTGTATTTTCTCTATTTTAATCTGTTTTTATTATGTGTTAATTCCGTTATGTTTCTATCTCGCAAGATGGGTGAAATTTGTCACCTCCAAATGTCTCTTTTCTCACTACAGTGCATTTATGTTAAGTGAGTTATTTTCATAAAATTCGTTTGAGGCCATTGTGAGTTGTAGAGAAGGTAGACTAGATATTTGTAGAAAAAGGAGAGCTCAGGAAATAGCTACTTGAAGTTGTATCAGCCACAGTAGAGAGGGAGGAGTATGACAACAGTACTTTTCATTTGAACGGTTGGCCAATGAAGATTGACATATGTTTTTCTTTACTGTTTCGCTTAGTTGTTAATTTGTTTCTTTACTTTGTCTTTTTGACATCACAGTACCATTTACTATAAGGGAACACTGCTAATGAAATTCACAAATTTCTTGCCAAGAGTCTCTCAACATAAACTAATTTCTCAAGTGTAACTACAAAGGAACAAAGAGTTTTACAAAGGAACAAAATGTTTTACAAAGGATATATACTGAGCTACAAAGGAAACTCGTTGTTATATTCAGATAAAACGTTCTGCACGAATGTCCTTGCCTGAGTTGTAGATAAAGCGGTGAGACTGGCTGTTTGAACATAGGAAAGGGTTAATTCGGTTTGGGGTGTATAGATAGAGTGTTCTGCACAATCTGTATCGCGTACATCCTGTAAAGGACTGGGGTTCGAGTCCGTCTGGATATTTGAATGAGATATTTGAGTTTATAAACATATAAATTATACTCACTTTCACAACATTATATTGAAATAAGTACATAATAAATTTTCTCATAAGATAAGAAGAAAATGAAACGAAAGTCTTAAAGAAATAAGCCATTATTGGATTTTACAGAGGATACGTTATCCATTTATTACGGGCTTAGTTAACAGATGTAAAAGTTTACTGGAAAAAAACACTTTGTGGATTAAACAGTTACACGAACACGCTGTCCTTTCTTTTACATATCGCAAATGAAACTTTTTTTGTAATATATTATTCTTATTATGATGGAAAGTTTGAACAACGCTATTTGGTGTTTTTTATGCAAAAACCAGTTCTTCTTTGCTACTCGTAGAAGCGTGTCTTTTATAGTCATAACATAGCCACAATAACTTTTAACCATCCTTATATCAAAGGCTGTTACAGGATTGTTATGGTCGTATTTCTGTTAATTGCTTGAAATGATTTCCACATTATGATACTGTCATGTGTTTTTCGTTAGTCCGCTATGTGGCATGAAAGAGGTGAAGCGGGTTAACGCGGCTTAATGTTATTGGCTGACATTTGGTTCTCGGGTCATTTTTCTTTAACTGGTTCTAATCACTACTCTGAATAACTACAAATTGCCAACTAATCGGTAATCTAAAACGTCTAGGAGACCTGATAAAGAGACGGAGAAAACTGGGCGAGTTTCACATTCCAGAAATCTGTCATTTATAGCTACGGTTACCTAAAACATCTTTATTTGGTATCAGATATGGACTGTTCAGGATTTTTGTAATGAGTGCTAAAATATGTATGCCAGAGAGCGCATCAAATTGTAACATAATGTGTCTCGCAGTTACGCCGATATTTCCATGATTATATCCCAATGCCACCCCTAAACTATCAAGTGGTCCGTGTCAATGAAACCGTGTGATATTTCCAGAGTGTTCCCTCCAGAAATTACCAGATACCAGGTGAATTGAACGGGGTTAAAGTGTTTGTCTCTATCCGCAGAGATTCCATGCAGTTTGTCAAGATCGAATACGTGTCAAATCAACTATCCCACAGCTGTATTAAGAGGAAATTAATATGATTTGCCCTATTGGTATTACCTGGGACCTAAAATGTACAGGTATAACATAACAATGAACATTCCGGACAATTCCGCTCTCCATCACCCGGGATATCAGTATCGCCTCTTACGTATTAAGGCTTACACGACCGTACAGTGTATTGAAACACTGTAAAATGAAGTGCTTACGTGGTCTAAATACGTGATATTTAAAAGCATACGGATTCTATAGCTCACGTTTAAGAAATAATATACCAAATTAAAATAAAAAGCTACTCATTCAAACAAATGACTCACTTAAGGTATCAGAACAGATATCAGCGTACAAGCCAGTTGGAATTATGTCTACCCCCAAAAATACGTGAGTCTGTTGTCAATGTACAGACAGTAAGATACACAACCCATCCTTCAAACAGTTTCTCAAAATCAAATATTAAAGGTACCAATACTGTTTTAACGTGTTTTTGTGATCGGTACGTAGAAAGTAAAGCATTGAATATATTTTCAGGATCTGGTTTTATTTTAAACTGTCTGGTACTAGCAAAAGATGTTTTTGAGTACTTAATATAATTTAAATATCTTAAAATATTTTTGGGAACTGTCTCTATTTCTAAACAGTTTAACATCAGCCAAACGTTAATTGAAATTGACAGATCGTAAAACTTAAATCCGGGTAAACAAATTTGACATGTGGAATGTGACCTGTATAACCTTCTAGCTAGCTTGTGCTTACTATTAACGTTTTTGTAAACAGCTATCTATTTTATGCCATATTAAAAAACGTAATCTAGCAAGACAATTTAATTCTGCCAGCACTTTAAATATTAAAATGTTTACGTTGATATTGATGCTCGCGGTATATACATTTGTCAAAAGTGTGTGCTTAACGACAACGTGAAATTATGCAACTAAAATAGATTGGAAATCAAATTAATATTTGCAGAAAACAAATTCATGGTTCAGTCAAACAGTGAATTTGTTCAACCAAACTGCAATAAACCCGCTGATTAATTAATTGTAATAGAAAATTATTCTGGTGACGCTTGTTTGTGTCATCAGCACTGTCCGTGATGACCTTTGCAGCGTTTCGCAGTCTATAATTGCCAATTTAAATCCGACACAAACGCTTTCATTGCATACGTAATTAAGTTAACAGCCAGAGGATTGATAAAGTTGACAAAGTAAAACGATACCAGCACTTAATTTGAGCTGCCTTCTTAGCAGAAATATGGACACGTTGTGGCTCAACTAGTTGAACATTATATTAATAGGGTTGCCGAGTCCAGTTCCTGTAGCCGATACATGTTCGAGTCCCCATGTCGATCTGAATACCCTTGAGCACGGCGTAAAACACCAATCAATCAATCTTTGTTTTAAACAAAAATTTGTGTAGAAATCACCCCTTCTGCTTTCTTCCAGGCATGTTATCTTGATTACATAAAAACAGTCTGTTTAAGTGGGTATTAAATACAGACACAGTCATAATGGTACAGGCTCGTGAAATATTATAAAATTATATATATTTTGTTTTATTTTGGTGTTTTGTTGTTTTTGGGTGGGTTTTTTGTGGGTTTCTTTATTGAGTGGATATGCAAGTAAGAGTAAGTTTAACTTTTAAAAATTACACCACTGTTTCGTGCGTTGTATTACGTTACATGTTACTGTGCCAAAGTTTAACTTTTAACGAGCAATCGTCCAGAAGAACTTTCCAAGACATGAGTGTATAGCCAAACGTGCCGAAAAGTGAGTTTTCAACAAAAGTCTGGAATGAGTTGCAATGGTGTTACTCAAACACCCGATACTCTTGAAGAATGTTTCAGCAAGAACAGGTCTCAAGAGTTGAGTGTAGGGTTATTTTATATGATCCAAACACGTTTGTGCTTGATTATTTTATTTTAAATAATAATTATTTATTGAATTTAATGTCTTCTTTGGGAGACTGTGTGATACAAACATTAGAATATTAATATAAACATAGGGACGATCAAATGTTTGGATTATTTTAATATTATAATTTGGAATAGGAACAAGCCACATTTGACCAACCCTTTATCAATCAATATGGGTCAGAGATCTGCACTTTACTTATTAAATAAATAATAAATAAAGTATTAAATAAAGTACGAATAGAAGAATATTCCAGATATTCAATTAAATTCTACAAAATGTCTTCATCCTTTTTTCATTCCTAAATAAAATTGCTTCCTAGAACTTTTTTAGATCCTGGTGACTTGTTTAATTCGATGCCGTCCACAATACCACCATAACCTTGCCAATTGAATTACGTTAGAAACACCTGGTGATATTTTGGAAATGTTCTCTGTTGTAGTTCAAACAACACGAAATGAAGTAGACGAATCCGGTGTTGGAGCGTGTGTCGACACTTAAATCTAAGATACAGCACGTACCCCATTTACAATACTACAAATGTAGTAGGTGATGCGAAGGGTAAAGTTGTTGGCACTTTGGGTATTGCACAATACAAGTCAATCCCTCTCATTTAGTTTCTCGTTCGTCCGTCTCTGCTGACATGTGTTTTTCGTTTGTCTGCCAAGACCTGAAAGAGGCAACCAGGGTTAACCTGGCTGGGTTTGTAGGCTGAGACCTTTGATTCTTGAGCCGTGTGTCTTTAACCCGGGTGGTTATGACTTCTGAGTAACAACAAATTGTCAACTAATCAGTAATCAACAACGTCAATCTGAGCTCTGTACACAGACTCCTAACACTGGAACCGTTTGGCCTGATTAACAGAGTTGGCATGTTATACACTAAATCATTCAATCCTATCAAAGGGGTTAATTTCTGCGCATTGGGTGCCGACACAGTATACGATACTTCTGTTGTATTTAATTTGGTGTTGATGTAATGCTTTTTCTTGATTTTTTGTTTTCATCACATCTATGTATATGTGTCTAAGGGCTCTTTCTATAGTAAACGTTGCAAGAAAACCTTCCGTCATTTCAAACTCAATACGAAAATGGCAATACTTCACGCATAGTGTTAGGAGAACATTTATTTGACCTCCACAGGTTAATGTCTCTCAAAAAAAGATGAATTTGCGTTTATCTGAATTAAAAATTCTTTCTCGGAAGTTTCTAAAACTAATATAGTTTTAGGTTCTGTACCTTTTTAAATCAACGTTGCTGTATGCTCACAATAAGCTCTATCGTGTACAGAAAATATCCGGAAAAATTGTTTCTTTTTGTTTAACAACTGTGGTAAATGAGATCGTCATTCCAGCTTGTCAGTGTTTCGACGTGTTTAATATTGTTTAATACTGGGCCAATATTGGAACTATAAGACGTATACTAAGAGGTATGGATGGAAACATCGCCAGTATCATATAGAACAACTTGACACCTGGGCCAATACGGGGACTATAAGACGTATACTGAGAGGTATTTTATGGAAACACCGCCAGTATCATATGGAATAACTTGACACCTGAGCCAATATGGGAATTCCAAGACGTATACTGAGATGTATATTGATTGTATGGAAACACCGCCAATATCATATGGAATAACTTGACACCTGGGCCTATACAGGAATTATAAAAAGTATGCTGAGAGGTATTGTTGTACATCATACAAAAGCACCTAAGTATCAGAATATACACTCAGCTCAGCAGATATTTAACTTAATAGTCACCTTCGACCGAAATAGCAACAAAGACGGATTGTAGTTTTCGTTAAAATTTCCTCTTTGATTTCAATTTAATTGATTTCCTTTGGCCATTTTTGTTTATTTTTTTTATAGCACGGAGTGTTCGAGATTTTGCAACAATTATTTAGTAACTTATACAAGAAAGTGCCTCCATTTTGTAACAGAATATGCCTTGCTGTTTCAAAGATGAAATACTTAAAACTACACTCTTAAACTATAAAGTGGGTCGTGTCAGAGAAACTGTGTGATAGTTAAGGGTTGTTCCCTCAAGTACTTACACGATATCAGGTTGAATGAACGGCTCGCAAGTGTTTGTTTATAAAGCGCAGTGTTGGATTATATGCAGTTTAAAGATCAAATATTTGCCAGATTAACCACATCTGTGTCGAGCAGTAAGAGGATTATTATTGGTCCTACGGTTATTACATAATATTGAATACTTCGGACAGTTCCGTTCTCCAACAGCCGGGATATCAGTATTCCCTCTTAAATATTAGCACTGGTTCGACTGTACTGTATATTAAGATACTGCAATGCTACGTTATTGTGAGTTCTAAGTGCGCGATTTATAAAGGAGTACGACTTTTTCATAACTCATCATTTAAAATAATATATTACCAATAAAAATTAAAGAAGGGAACAAAAATCTAAAGTCAATACGACAAGGGACTCACAATAATTAACGGCGGATGATCTGCCAGTTTGCATTCTGCGCACCCAAAATAGGGCGAGTTTTTGTCAACGCGAACACATAACCCAGTTTAAACACTTTCCCAAAACCAAATATTTAAACGTAGCAAAGATATATTCAGGAGTTATTTGTAAAAACGTTTGGTACAAGTTGTTTTTGAGTACTTCTTGTTATTTAAAGATTTCAAATATTTTTGGGAGCTGTCCTTCTCTATAAAATCAGCCAAACTTTAATCGATAGGACAGATATCTTATTCGTGAAACTCAAATCCGGTATACAAATTTGACATCTGGAATGCAGACTATTGCTTTCCATCCTTTGCTTGCCATAAACCTTTCTGTAAACAGTTCTAATTCAAGTCATATAGCAAATTGTAATCCAAGCGAGTCATTTTAATTCCGAATATGCTTGGTTGTGTTTAATATTTTCAAATGTTTGAATTGATATTTGGATGTGCACAGTTTATACATCGGGAAAAACGATTGTAATTTATTTCTTTGACCGCGTTGTTATTAACAATAATATAAATGTAAGCAAATAAAAGACGACTTGAAATCACAATCTATTTTAAGAAAACAAATTCATTTCGAAGATAAACAGTGTATTTGCACAACCATATTTTAATGGACCAAATTTATAAATTTAATATGATTCGGGTGAAATTTATTTTTGCCATCAACAACTTAATGGTAACCCATCAACTCACAAACTGGTTGGTAAGGTTTTAAGAGACAGCGTCTGTATTTAATACCCAAATTAAACAGACTGTTTTTATGTATAGCTATTCACTGTCATAACGTTAAACACTGACATGACGTTATTCTAAAGTAAAACTGTCACAATGTTACATCATGTCATTCTAACGTAGCCATAACGTCAGTTTCTATTACGCTGTTAAGTCGGGTTTAACTGTTGAACAACCCAGAAGCTGAAAATCCATCTTACTGGCTTTTTGTTATCATAGTGATGAAACAAAAGCGATGACTTCAAAACTATGATCATCTCTCTAGGACGTATTTACTGTTGAATAATCAGTAGCGATATTACCTCACAATAACCAACGGCTTTGGGGTGCATGAAATTATCAGGGTTGCATGCGAAAGTGCCTTTTAGTATCTCAAGTGTACATATCGTTATTAAACTAGCTGATAAAGGGTCTGCTACGGTTATAATGGCCAGACAGGATTACATAAATGAGGCAGAACAGTAATCTTGACCATTATAAAATACAAGATAATCCTATTTGGCCGGAAAATAGGATAAATTTCAACGAAATAATCCTGTCTTTAGAGGATCAAAACTTCCTCACTACCAGGCAAGCGGGACGGGACTAGAATTCTTCCGAAAATCCCTAAACCACAGGAGAAATGGCCTCAACTGTCTATGCCCCCAGGTAGACCTATACTATCAGTCTGTGGTTCTGAATCTTACCACATTTCAGAACGTATTGATTATCATCTCAAACCAATCGCCGACAGGCACACCAGTTTTGTCAAAAATACTGAGGACTTTCTGAATAAGTTATCTGAAGTTAAGGTTCATAAAGACGTCATATTTGTGACCCTTGACGTATAATCTATGTACACCAATATCGATATTGAGGCTGGTCTTCAGTCTGTTGAAAATGCTTTCCATAGGTATCCCGATTCACGCCGTTCCTCTACTGATGTCCTGAAACTGTTGGAACTGAGTTTGAAATGTAATGATTTTGGATTCAATGGTCGAATATACCAGCAAATAAAAGGCTGCGTTATGGGCAAAACATTTAGTCACAATTTTGCCTCTATTTTTATGGCGGAGTGAGAACATGAAGCCCTTGGAAAGTGTGGTAAACAGCCCTTGTTGTACCTTATATATTTGGATGATATATTTATTCTTTGGTAGCATTTTAGAGATGATCTAAATCTCTTTATCTCTACTTTAAGCCAACATGATCCAAATATTCAACTTCAAGCTACTATCAGCCTGCATGTCTAGTGTAGATATTTTGGATGTTACAGTCTACAGAGGTGTCAATCTCTCTGTAACAGGAAAGTTGGATTATAAGGTATTCTTTGAACCTACAGATACCCATCAACTACTCCGTGCTAATTCTTTCCATCCGCCGCATACCTTTAAGGGAATTATTAATTCCCAAATAATAAGATTTCATAGGAATAGTAGCACCCTCGCTTCTTTCAACGAGGCCTGTTATGTTCTCTTTAAGGCATTGAATCCCAGAGGATATTCTATCCGACTTCTTCGTAAGATTAAATCTGAAACCCTCAGAAAACTGAACAGTTATAATGTAGGACAACCTACAGAATCAGTACCTGTACGAAAGCATCAGAATCACCCTGTAATATTGTCAGGCGGGTCTTCCAAATGTATGAAGACTAAATGTAAGCTAGACAATTTCATACCTCATCGGGGAACAAACTAAAAATGTCTATCATTTGTAAAAAAAAGTGTCTGAAACAGTATGTTGGAGAAAAACCAAGAATGCTCTTAGGCTTAGAGCCAACAATCATTTGAATTCAATAAGATTACGGCTGATTACCTCCCCAATAGGTGAACATTTCTCCCTTCCTGGCTATTCGGTAATAGATCATTTTGAAATCATGCCGATTGAAAAAACTCCTGTTTTTCCTTCTGAAGAGGAAACCTAACGGAAACACTTGGAGAGAGAAGCTCATTGGATTAATACACTTCAAACTTTGTATCCATTGGGTTTCAACCTTAAACCCGGTAAAGGCTCCAGGGTAGACTTTATTCCTTTTGTATTACAATATGTTGAGCATAGCACCAGGTTTGCAAGTCTCTTAATACAGGAATATCAAAACCTTGTACCTAAAATGAATAAGCCTCTTTTACAGAAACCTATCAAGAAGAACAAATCTCTCAAGAACCTCTTGGTTAAGACGAAACTCCCTTCTGTATCATATAACCCTTAACTGCCCTCATCTCTATTTGGTAGACTCAGGGGTTTACTACTAAGTCTAAACGATACATTGTTCGGGTTGTGCTTATTATCGCCCATACCTAATACCTATGTGTGTTACATATTCACCACATATTTATCTTATCAATATACATGTTCAATGTATTGCCTTTTCTCGAGATGCGCCTATAGGTTATCCAGAACAACTCGTGATTCAGGTTTATCTAGAAACTTGTCTCTGAGAATTTATCTAGAACATGAGATTATTTGTCGGCTTTAATTAGTCGCTATCCCTGTGCCAGTGTGATTACTCGTTATAACAATATATAGGTCTGTATTTCACTAACTCAAAATCAAAAGCTAAGTTAAGAAATATTCACACTAACAGGTTTATTTCCCATAAAAGTTCGTTTTGTTTCAGCAAAATTTAATGAGACGTATATGTTAATGGTTAAAAAACAAGATGTGTTACTGCAAAAAACGTATATGTTAATAAATATATTGCCATAATGCTACAGACTCAAGGAACAGGAACCGTTATACTAAACTTTTTTTCATTGACAATAAATGAGTATATTTGTTTGGGTTGTTCAAGGAAAGGTGCATTTACCTTTTGAAATAAACCACTGTTTTGTAAACTGCTTTATGTCACAGTTTAATTTTAACGGGCACTCGAAAAGAACTTGCCATTGGTTATTTAAATACCCACCAAACGTGCGGTTTTCAGTCAAACTCTGGAATTAGTTGTAACAATGATGTAACTCGATCACCCGATACTCTTGAAGACGTTTCTGCAAGAATAGGATTGTATCACAGCCAAAACTCAAGAGTTGGGTTCATCTTCATTTGTGGTGTATGCTGAAAAGGTTTATTCCAAATAAAATGTATTTATTGAATATTGTTTTGGGGAGTGTGTGATACAAGCATCATAATGTGAATGTTCCAGTTGTTTAATTAAATTCTTCAGTTTGTCCCACTCTTTTTCCATTCTCATAGACAAATAATAAATACAATGCTTTTTATTGCAGAGAAATTAATTCCCAGATTAAGATATTTGCTGCGAGCTCTCAGATTTACGTGAATTATACGTGAATGTGGTTTGATTTGATGCCGGTATTAACCGAATTGTATCGCAATACCTCAGTAACCTTGTCATTTGGACTATGTTGGAAACACCTGGTGGTATCTTGGCAATGTTTTCTCTGGTAGTTTTAACAACACGAGAAGAAGTAGACAAATCCGGCGTTCGGGCGTCGCTCTGCTCTCGAGACTCTTATAGGCCGCTTATATCTAGATACCATGCGTGTCTGATATACTATACCGGTACTACAAATTGTTAAGCAATAAGAGAAATAGACGTAGAAGTCCCTTGAGAATTACACAATACGATAGAACGGCTCTTATTCTGTCTGCGTCCACAAGTCTTTTATCAAGGGTAACTTTCGGACTTGGCAAATCAGGTAGATACGGAGCTCATGTGTGCTCATATTTAATTATCCTATAACAATGAACAGCCATATTTGAATGAATCACGAAAAACCAAGGTAACAGAGTAGTCCTTTATCTGTATATATCAATGCAGTTCGTTGTGAAGTAGTTTGACGGTCGAACTGCCTTTTTGTCGCACAGGTTCTACTAAACTATACCGGGACGACTACCGACCATTGATGTAGGCCTATTACTGTCTGACAAACATTGGAAGGTAATGTTCCTTCAGTGCTAAGTTTGACAACATAGAAAGAGTAAAAACATACTGACCGTATATAGCCAGAGTGTGGTTATGTAAGTAACCCATTCAAAATAGATACAAATGCTCTATAAATACCTAACAAATAGCAGTTTTTAATTTTACAGCCCGTTTTACTTACATTTGTTTAGTGAAGTGAAGGTCACTACTTCTGCATATCAAAGGAAATAAGCATACCGTGAACCTCTCAGTCGGTTATAGGGCACTGGCCCTGCTCGTCACAATGCCGGTCCCAAGTTTGAATCCCGGTGGAGGAAAGCAGAATATGCAAGAACCAGATTATCATAATAACACGAAACGACAAACAAATTTGTGGGTAACATCCAGATTTAAAAAAATATACTATTTCAGAGACCCGAGTCCGAATCCCGGTGGAGGCAAGCAGAATTTTCTCTCTCCACATTTATAAAACACATAATTTATTTAAAAAATATATAATATGTGTCGGTGCTTAGCGTAGAGAAAGATTCGCAGCCTGTACCTGGATAAAAATGCTTTCGTTCCACCGTGCGCTAGAGCGCTGGCCCTGCTATAGCCAGAGACCCGAGTTCGAATCCCGGTGGAGGCAAGCAAAATTTTCTTTCTCTACACTTATACAAAATATATTTTTTAGTCAAGACCAGTCACACTGACATAGGGATATCGACAAAATCATCTTATGTTCTAGATAAATTCTCAGAGACAAGTTTCTAGATATACCTGAATCTCGAGTTGTTCTGGATAACCTATAGGCGCATCTCGAGAAAATGCAATACATGTAACATGTAAATTGTGAAGATCATATGTGTCGAATGTGTAACCCACATAGATATAAGGTATGGCTTAAAATAAACACATCCTGAAAAAGTATCGTTTAGAGTTGGTAATAAACCCATTAGTATACCAGTGAATAGAAGGGCAGTTATGGGTTATCTGATACAGAAGGGAGTTTGGTCTCAACCAATAAATCCTTGAGAGTTTTGTTCTTCTTGAACGTCATGATAGGTCTCTGTGAGAGGGGCTTAATCATTTTGGGTACACGGTTTTGATATTCCTGTATTAGGAGACTTGCAAACCTGTTGTTAGACTGCCCTTGAACACGGCATTAACCACCAATCAATCAACAACCAGCTGTGTACGATACAGCACCGTCATAGTCTCTTAACCATTCTGACAGAGTTTAAGTGGGAATGTTATACCTCAATTAATTATCGTTATGAGACACAGCTCATGTTCATGTTCTGCTACTTGTATCAAATTGTCAAAACAATGCTAAATATTCTGCTATTTGTATCAAATTGTCAAAACAATGCTAAATATTCTGCCACTTGTGTAAAATTTTAAAAACAATGCTAAATTTTCTGCTACTTGTATCAAATTGACAAAACAATGCTAAATATTCTGCTACTTGTATCAAATTGACAAAACAATGCTAAATATTCTGCTATTTTTATCAAATTGTCAAAACATTGCTAAATATTCTGCTACTTGTATAGGATAATTATCAAAACAATACTTCAAAATTTAGCAAATACATAATATTTTGAATACATCCATTTACCATAGACATGTTTGGACCAGTACACCAGAGACCGCAATCCCGACTTTTCAGAACATGCTGTTATTTAATTGTATTCTTTATTTAGTTAAAGAGTCTTGTACACAGTCCGAAGACTACTTGGTGGTCTCCTCAAAATAAACATTAATACAACAATAATGATAAAATAGAACAAATCTGAACAATTGTAATGTAATGAATACAATAAGAACATCAACATGCCAATAAATTATTTACAAATGTATTTGTTGACAACGCATTAAATAATGGTAGACGATTTAAAGGTAAAAACAGCATCAAAAATCAATTTGTTAACTTCAAGCGTATAAGATAAAGACTGCCTTTAAAAGAACCGTACATATGTAATCTGGAAATAGATGTAAATAAAGCTGAAAGTGAACACCGAGCATTAAGATTACTCAAACCCATCCTTATTCTACAGTGATTAATAACAGCACTTCCAAAGGAATAATCAAATATTTTATTCGTTTTAATTTCATCTTTCCTTATCATATATGCTGTTACTCTACCCTATTCTTGAAAAACACTTGAAAACATATCAGTTGGTTAAGTTACATGATCGACGGATCTTATTCCCGTTGTCCGTGTTGTGTTTTTGAAACGAGAATCTCAGATAACCCCGCGAACTCTGAGTCCACTGGGCACTGTGCCTTGTGCCTTGATGTGGGCCTATTTGTTAAAACATTGTCTCTAGTTAAAGGGAGGTCATCTATGAAAACGAGAGAACGGGATTTCCCGAGAATTGCCACATGTGGATGGGAGTACGCCGTCCAGCTCGTGCACGCTCCCTCGTGGATGCAGTGGAGATAAAGCCATCAGGCGGTATTTTGAAATTTTCTTTATAGTTCTTAATTAAAGTAATTGGACTACATCTGTTACAATATCAGTGACATTTTTGTTAGTCAAATGGCATTATTTTGCTTTACAAGGTTCGTCATTTATCTCTTCAATGACTAGCACAGCCGAGAATTTGGATGATATGCTGAACTACAACAACAACAACAAAATTTAACAGGTAGCTGATTTCTATTTTCTAGATGATTGGAATACAGCGGCAACTTTAAACAAAGCGGAAATTTGTCTATATGTTTTAAATGCACAGTGTGTAGATGAACCAAACTTTGCAATATCATGCAGCATGGCTGACAGTACTATTTTGTATATAAAGGCTACATAAATTGACAGGCACTGGAAGAAATATTGCGTGGCAAGCAAGTAGGCCTACTATACATGTAAAGAAAGATTAGCCTTGAAACGACATTTATGCCCAATTCAACAGCATACACAAACTATTTGCATTGTCAGTTTACCTGATCTCTTCCTAAGTCCTTCTGTTTTTTTTGTTTTGTTTTTTTTATTTACTTTTTGCATTCACCTCAACTCAATCTGTGTCATGAATTTACCTAATTTTCCTTTCTTTTTTTTCTACTTACAACAGAGGCAACATAATTTTCATCTGTTTGCTATCGTAAGAGAAAGAGGGAGTTTATTGCATCGGAACACAAATCCTAAGGAGTACACAAGATGGAGAAACCGAAAGCACACGTGAAAAAGGAGAGCAATCCATCCCTGGTGTGCGAGTTCTGTGGGCGAGTTTGTACAAAACCAAGTCGTCTTAAGAGCCACTTGGTAAGCCACAGCACAGAGAGACCATACGGCTGTCAGCTCTGTGGCAAACAATTTAAAGTTGAGGGCGCGCTGAAAGTTCATATGAGGGCCCACTCTGATGAAAGACCTTACAGTTGTGATGTGTGTGATAAATCATTTAAAACTCGATCTATGGCCAAGTCGCACATGGCTACTTTCCACACCGAGGAACGACCATTTGACTGTGAACTGTGTGGTAAAGGATTCAAAAAGATATCGGATTTAAACAGACACAGACTTACCCACTCTGATGTTAGACCTGTGGACTGTAATTTATGTGACAAAAAATTCAAATGCACAACATCACTGAAAGCCCATTTGATTTCCCATAGCGATGAGTGGCCCCATTTTTGTAAACTGTGTGACAGAAAATTTAAGCGCATAGAAACTTTAAGAGATCACATGGTCACACACACAGCTGATAGACCTTTCAATTGTGAGTTATGTGATACAAAATTTAAATCTAAAGTGGGATTGAAAAAACATAAAATGTTCGTCCATACTGATGTACGACCATGGGGTTGTAAATTATGTGACAAGAGATTTAAGGAAAAGTATATGTTGAAGAATCACAAGCGTGTGCACACAGATGACCGACCATTCAGTTGTGACGTGTGTCAAAAAGCATTTAAATCTGCTTCAACTTTAAGACAACACACATATGTTCACTCTGACGAAATGCCTTTTAGCTGCACGCTATGTGATAAAAAGTTTAAAATGAGGTATAAGCTCAAAGAACATGGACTTGTTCATACAAATATAAAGAACTTCCAGTGTCAGTTCTGTGAAAAAGAGTTTAAACGAGCATATTATTTCAAAGCTCATGTCAAGAACCACATGAAAATTTATCGCTATAAGTGTGAATTTTGTGGGAAGGAATTTTTTCTGAAGTATCAATGGAAAACACATGTCATTACTCATAGAACTGAAAGGGCATTTCAATGTGAGGTGTGCAATAAGTGTTTCAAATGTTCAACTAGTTTGAATACACATATGAAAATTCATAGAAATGACAAGCCCTTTAGCTGTAAATTATGTGATAAATCGTTTAAATGGGGGAATGTACTCCAAAGACATATGATTTTACATTGCGATGAAAGACCTTTTCCTTGTAATTTATGTGACAATGAGTTCAAAACAAAGGTTGCATTTAAAGATCATATGCAAACAAAACATGCATAATAGAACATTTTACTTTTTTATATGTCGTTACAGAGAAAGTTGTTTATTATTTCTCCGAATTCTCAGTCAGGTTTTTACATCCTAAATAGGCAATTACTTAGAGCATTTTGTTCCCTTGTTCTGAAAGTTAAGGAGGATCCACAACTCCCAAGTGTTATCATTGTTTGTTGCCAGTTATAGGGGTATTCCTTTTCTAATTTGGCTGACACTCAGCCATGTACGTGTAAGTGGGGTTACCTTAAGTCTTAAAACACCCACCCACCAAGCAAGCAAACAAACAAACAATACATAGAGATTATTATGACAGTGGGGGAAACGCGACTATGTATCAGCTCGAGTTGTCTGAGGTCGGAATGCAGTATCAATCGAGCT
>JAVFBZ010077703.1:7343-26456 GCA_032466195.1 Katharina tunicata | reverse complement strand
TTGATTTTATACTAAATACCCATTCCTTATATAACCACTATTTGCAGATCTTTACGGACGCATGAGATCTCCAGACATACCTATATCCACAGAATGTGGACAACAAGTGGAAATAGCAGCATAGTTTCTTTGAATCAGTGTACCATAACTTCTAGTCAACCTTTAGTCGAAAGTGTAAGATCAACATCTTATGAAGTCCGACATGTTTTACTCGGGGGAAACAGATTGATTGATTGGTGTTTAACGCCGAGCTCAAGAGTATTTCACTTATTCCAACAGTAGACAGCAACTCTAACACAACCATACAATGTGTGGTCACTTAAGTGTTATCACTGTTGGGAAGATAATGTTCCTGCAGTCTTAAGTAGGACAGCATGAATATAATGTGGAAACATACTGCCCTGGATTAGAGGGCCGGCGGAAACAGCAATACGTGTCAGATGTACCAAACTTTCTAGTTCTATATAATTGTAGGCCTCTATTTTGCAGAGAAATATTTCACACTGTGGCATTGTAAAGCCGAAGGCAGTTGAACAATTTAAGTTGTTTATAAATCCCAGAACAAATGTGTTCGTCACATTATCCTAGAAAGTGCATAGAAAGTAAAGTGATACGTATGACAACAATGCATTAAACTTGTGGTTTGGACTTAACGTGACGTCAGACTGCAAACAGAAGCTAACTGTTTTATTCTGATTGTCTTAACATAAGCTGGGTTTTACGTTGACATTCAAAATGACAAGTCTCACAGCTCTGCTTCCTTTAGTAGAATGATAAAACTTTGTATGCTGATTGCTCAGTTTTACAAATCTTTAGAAAGCTACGGTAATTTGTTTTTTCTAATCAGATAAAAACAGACTTTCTATCCATAGTACAGGTAATCAAAAGTTGTCTTTTTTTTGCTAAGTGACTTTAAACTAAATTGAGTAGTTATTTTTTTCTGATTGCCTAAGCGCCCTGCAAGCTATTCATTACTTCCAATTTTCTTGTAAATGTCCAGTTATATATGAAATATTGTATACAATTACCCTAATGTCTTTTGAAAATATAAATCTATGTGTTGCTTTGGTTCCGGGTCATTCAGGAGGGCCTGAGAATTATGACTAGGCGGAACAATTATCCAAGCAGTCCCCCACGTTCCCTTTGCGTTGTTTGTCAGTGGCTGAAACATTTTCTGTGGTGAAATATCATTTTATTTCTTTATGGCAGGATAGATGGGATGCTTCTGTAACTGATCGAGTTTTTGTATCGGTTAACTCCAAGTGTTCGTTCACTGAGCTTTCTAGGAAAAGCGTTTGTGTATGGTTTAGTCTGTTCTCCGGTCAATCTCACACAGAATGAATGAAGACCATGACGAAAACTGTGACCTGTGCCTATTTCCTGACACAATTGGACATTGTCTGATGAAATGCTGTCGTTATAACGTTTCCAAAACGATTTGTCCAATGGCTGATTGTGTCCTGGCATAACTAGGCCTAATGTAGACAACATCTTAAAAATTAAAGTACAAAGTTTAAATCAGTTGCTGCGTTTATTATAAACACACATATAGCAAACACAATTTTCTTTCTCTACATTTTACAAAAATATAATCATTTTAAATCTAAATCTATTCGTTATAACATAAATGACATTAAATGATAACGTTAATAACATTAAATGACCAGTCATTTGAGCGATCTAATGACATACAATAATGCCAAGTAATGGCGCGGATCGTTTTAATGACTCATAACTGCAACACCCATCAACATCAATCAATATCCGTTCCATTTCATTTTCCTTCCTGATGTATCATCAAATAGTGCAATGTATTTTTGCCATTTCACAGAATCTAGACAGACTACTAAACGAGTAAGACTACTTCAAAATTATAAAAAAGTCTTGATTCTCAAATATGTTCGAATGTATAAAATATTCACATATAAAAACTTGCATAATTCCAAGCGACAATATGTAAGAGTGTATTTAAACCCATCACAAGCTGTATTCAACTATATTTTCTTGAGAGTACGATCTGGAGCATGGTAGATACAAAGCTCAAGAATCGAACGTATTCGTACAATAGGCGTACTGAACTTTTATGTACACCCTTCAATTTTGAGCTTGGTTCTAGAATCGACTCAGTTCAGTACGGAATCCGCCCTTAACTAGGCCCAATGACTTTTATAACGTCGGCCCTTAATTTGGTCTTTAACACGGGACGAGGTTTGGGTTATACTACTTGTTACCACAAATGATCAAACTTTTCAGGTCAGGTAAACAATCTACCAACCATGATGAAACATCGTCCCAGATGTTACGTGATAAACTATTTACATATTCTTAAGAAAGGAAATCGAGTAGGATTTACAGAAGCCGTAGCTAACCGTTTCTGATAATGAAAATAGAAACTAAATAAGGCACTATTCCTAAACTAGATGTAATTGGATACCGTTCGATAGAAAAGTGTCCTAGAATAGAACATAAGGATATTTATTTATTGATTTTCTAAATTTGACTTCCCTGAATATAAAGTCATTATAAGAGAATTATGCTAGTTTAAAAAGGTTTACATTTCAAGATTGGCTCTTTGATTGTATAGATTTACACCGCAGATAACAAATCTGCTGTCAACAAACACTACACATTTTTTAGTTGTTTGACTTGTTTCGTAGGCGATATTTAAATATATTTCACTGATTCCACTCCGGTGCGTGGAAAACATTGACAAGCCTCCAAAACCTACCAGTAGCCACCGTCAACGTTCGCACGATGAAAGCCTCCAAACGTCCGTGGCTAAAGCTTGGCTTCTCTTGAACGAACTTTATGTATGGAAGACAAATCTTAATGGTTATTTTTGCAACAAAGGATTATCGATTAGAAAGACACGGGAAGCGGATTAATTCGCCCTTCCAGCCGTTTGTTTGCTGGTTTTAGGTTAATAAATATCAAATTATACAAATTGTATATGACTTTCTTTCCGTTGGAGATTTACGGATATAGATAAATATTGAAGCAGATAAGGCGGATAAACCCAAGCTATGGATACAGATTAGAGTACCATTTGAGTAGTCATTTACATTCGGTATGTGTAATGAGCGTATAAAATAGATGAATGTGCAACAGGGTAATGTGATCTGAACATGAATGGTAAGGTTACAACTGTAATGATGATTAAGGATATCCAAATTAGAACAACATTTTGAGCGATGTTCAGAACGGTGAAGAACGGAAAAATTTTAAATCCATACAGTTATGATTAGGATTAATTGACTATCCAATAATAAATTTGTCGATATCGCAAATTAATTTATCGGTATTAATAAATTATTTATTGTTTCATCGATATCGACAATTCATTTATCGATATCAATAATTCTGGCATAAATCTATATTTGGCCTTCCATATTAAACAGCCATTGTTGACTTTCAATTCGTGTCTGTGTATGTATGTTACAAATTTATAATTGCGACATTATGTGCGATATCGCCAATTAATGTCACACAAGATTTAGTCTTTCCTGCTTACGTCGTTTCCTGGTTGTCCGTGACGCATATTGGGAGTAATGGAATATGTTTTAACCAATTAGATACTCACTGATCTCCCAACTTCCGTTATTCTGTTTAGCCAGATAGAAGAGTTTGCATGTAGGTTGAAATCGCGCTTGTAGGTTAAACATCTCAAGGAACTGATATAAGATGAAGTTAAAATGCATACATGAGCCTTAAACATACTTTTGTTTTCACGTTCAATGTGCTGGTGAGTTTTTGTAACAGTGTTTACAATAAATAAATATTTAAATATAGTGTATTAAGCGAACTGCAAAGCAATTTAAATAGAGCTCAATTTACAAGTGTTGTCGTGCGTATCAGGATAACAGTTTGAGGCATGATGTCCCCGTTTGCGACATAAAACGCATCTCGCCACATTACTTGCTTGCTCAATTATCGCCTTAGGTGCTTCCGACGATGGCTAACATTGTTTCTCCCTGTTATTACTTTTTAAAGTTATTAATAACATAGCAAAAAAAAAAACGTGCAGCATTTGGAGATTAATAACGAGGAGACACAACGTCCAATACGGAGAGTAGGTTGGCAACTGTTGTTGTGGTTGTATTATAGCGACGCATTAAAATAAATGTAATTGTATGAAGTACAAACTAGACATTAAATATTGTATATATTGGAACATGACGATTGACAGCAATATCCAAAACTAGGGTAAATATGGAGTTAAAAACACATTTGCTCGGAGTCAAATTATTTCCAGTCATTAGACAAGAAATAGCCGTCAAAAACAACAGCCTTTAACACAGTAGAGGATACATTTTTTTCCGTGACACAGGGATAAATAGCTTTTCATTCGATAACAGGAGAAAAAGTTAATTGTTGTAATATAATATTTTAACTGAAGCCATATATTGTACCTTTCGAATTTATAATTACATGGTCCCCCAATAGGAAACGATCATTCATTGCATGATGGCAAATCTAGGGTCTATTAAATTCATTCGGGGATCTTTATTGGTTTGATGGATTTTTTGTCACTTAAATCGAAGATAACAGTGCTTCAGTACAATTAATTGCCGTATTCTGCTACTATCATTTATCTCACTCCCACCTGAACAACATGTTTTTTTACACTTGCGTAGTAACCAATAGCCAGCTCTTTCGAGGAAGTTGCACTTTAAACGGGAATGTGATATGTGAAAATACATTGTGGATAATGATGTTGTTTGATGCATTGCGATTGAGTTGTTGTATGTCAAATCACCGATCCAAAAGCCTTTACGAAAGTGCAAGACACAATGGAAATAGCTAGTGTAGCAATCATTAAAACTGCGGAATGTAAATGATTGAAACATTGTAGAACCGGCACAAGTTTGCCTTAAAAGATTTCGGGTGTTTTTTTTCCCACAAAATGTAACAGCAAAAAAAGTGTAACTTGAGTGGAGTGTCACGTTTATACATGGAGGAAATTCTTATGTTAACGCATATATTCATAGTAATCTGATTTTGGATAATCTGCCAAACATCATACCAGAATCCTAATACATCTGCATGGGGATCCTCGGAGCAAAGTTTGGCACACACAGTGACATTCCGGCCTAGTGTTTCAGAATTGGCGTCGACATGATAATTGTCAGTGCAAAACGTCGAAAGGGTTTGTAAACCAGAGGCCTGTTCAATAGGCCGAGCAGCTACACGAGCGCTACGCGTGCGATTCTCAAGCGATAAACGACGCTCTTGAACAAAAGCAGTGTTCACTCCTCGCACGATAAATAATACAAAATGGCGACCCATATAGCGATATCTAGCGGACCAGTTCTGCCGCTACCCCATTTGTGGCGTCATATCTTTAAGCGCGTTTACTACCTTGGCGAACCATCTCGGGTGAGTTCTAGTTTGTGCTAGCGAATGCTCGCTGTCCCTCTGTTCAATATAGGGTGGTACCGAGCGACCGCGGCCTCTGGTGTTGGCTAATGAAGAGGTCATGATAAACATCTAAACTATAACGGAAATGACTATGTAGTGAAAATACCATCGTGCCAATGCAACTGATGACGCGGCTTACGATATTCACGTCTCATTAGAAAACAAAGCTTCCTATGGAATAAAGGCTGTCAGAACATTGCAAGAGGGTTAACTTTGTTATTTAGCATGTAGGATATAGGCCTACATGTTTAACAGCACTAAATTGTATTTGGAGATAATCCAACGGCCAGCATTTGGTTCCTTTGGTTCCTTTGGTTTAGTTTGAAGTGACGTCACAATTTCTCCCTCACATTGCTGGTCGACGCCCTGATATATGAGTGCAAACACGTTGTAAAGTTTTTGGCCACTTCTGGATGTATCTGTGACTGGCCTAAGGTCACGGTGGCCTGGTTCGTTCTACACAACCAAGAGATGAGCGAGCTCGTCCCGGAAGAAGAACGTGATGACACTACAATCTATTTAATAGCCAGGTAGCCTCCAGTGGTGGAAAGATCGACAGCAAGAAGACATTTCACGTTTTCTACTACTCTTTATTACATTGTAGACCTACATTAACTAATCTATAACAATTACACACAATATTTAACGAGGCGGTGAAGCCAAAATCTCTGGAGAGTTAGTCAATGTCGTTACAAGTCTAACTCATACTCTACTCTGACTAGAATTAGAGATTCCCTCCACTATCTACACATCAGCCCTGCCTGTTTTTCAGCAATATTCCTCTACAAATTTCAATATGTCATAACTAACAAACCTAACATAGGAACAGGGATGGCGTAATGAGCAAGGGAATTTCAACTATCCTAAACGTACAATAGGTACGTGAGACACTCCCAACGCAATCAGTTAATACATGGTTACAACATACAAAGTAGATGCATACACTCTAACATACAGTGAAGTTAAATTTACCTATGGAAGACAATAAATCAAGAAACATAAAGGAAACATCCAAATTCAGGAACAAATTAACATACGAAATCCACATATCTTAGAACGTGTAACAAGTGTTAAAAGTTACGAACTGAATCCCGTACCAAAATACGAATGCACAACCTTGTTCTCAGTGTAATGGCCTATGGATGAATACAGAGAAATACTTATTTTGCCATTGCTATTTTATGTAGTTCTAAAAGCACTATATTCGCTTTGGAAAACCAACTTCTAGAAGTTCGTATCCGTTAATATTGTGGCAATAATGATCGTTTGTAGTGCAGTTCTCACGGCATTAACAAATGTGTAAAAGTAAATTAGGCTTCCAATAATTTTATATTCTGTTTTGAGCATATCCTCCGGCGTTTTTCCAAAATTGGTCATTATGGTCTTTAAGGAACTGCCCATTAAACTTAGGCAAAAACACTCTAGAGGAGAAAGTATGAGCTGCTTAATACATCTGCACAGAGAAAAAGACTAGGGTAGGATTTGAATAGACATTTCTTATTCTTTTAGGATGTGCACTGCGACGGAAATTTTCTGTAATAATTTGCCGAGAGTCCCCTTTTACAGACAAGTACAATCCTTAAATCATACTTTTTGACTGTTTCAGTAACTATAGTGAATAAAAGTTCACGTAATCCATCAAGCTTGTGTTTTTAATGACTTGGTGTCAACGCCACATTTATGTCACTTCGCGGACGACCTACTAGTTCACAACAGGGAATGACAATAACTACGCGTAACTGAGTACAAATTAAAATGAAAAACTACAACAAACTTGAAACGGTATTTCACTTATGTCACGATCTAATATTCCAAGAGCTTGTTGGAAAGCTGTCATGAAATCTCCCAGAATTTGCCACGCAGACGTAGAAACCTTCAATTGCATAGAGGAACAACGTAAACGTACATTTTATGTGGGCTATTAATTCTTTGTATTAAACTAGTGTAGGGTAAGTAATCTTTAACGTTGCATATTGTACATCCATCAGAATGTAGCAGGTTTTACACGATTTTAGCTGTCTGATTATACATCAGTTCAGCTTTCAGGGTTACAATATTTCGTTCCAGACTCTGATGTTTATCTGTTCAGATTAATTAAAAGACTGTGCACACTTAAGCTTTGGTTTCGTTTATACTATCCGGACTTCTTTGTTCGAAGTTGCTTTTGAACTATTTTGCATAAATTGCTGCGAGCAATGTATCAAAGCTGATAACTTTGCCACCGTTTTACTGCGCTTTAAATTAGAAGATTTAAATTACATAGATACTTTTGTTAAAGTCCGAATTTGTCAGAACAATTTCTTTTCAAAGGTGGTTCAGAAAGACACGATAAGCACACCAGACGCTAACTTAAAGCACATTGGTGATTATCTTGGGGTATACATATGATTTTACATATATCATGAGCGAACAATGGTTAAAGATAACCAACAACACAAGGTACTAACACAATAACAATACAAATATGAAGGATAAGTACAGGACTTCAATAAAAGTGCAAACATACAAATTTAGGAGTTAACAGTGCACGACACAACTATCTTGTGGAGTATCAGTATAATCGACATCACAACCCCCAAAAGCATTTTCAAAGTCACAGAGGAGAATAAAAATTGACGAAAGACTCTTTTTCAACAAATGGAGGTAAGGATAATACTACTATTACTAATAATAATAACTTTATTTATACTAGGTGTACATATTTAACATAAAGCTAGTCTACTATACGGCCTAGATATAGTGTTAGCAAAACTATATATATACAGTAAAAGACAGTGAAATATAACGTACATAAATACTTTTTTTTTATAAATTAGTTAAAAAGTAAATATAAAAATATATCTGTACAAATATAAAATATAAAAAAATCTATCTGGATTTATCAGCACATTAGTCCGCCGAAAATGTTGATAGTTTTAACAGGTCAAATATTTTGTAAAAAAAACAAAAAAAAAACAAAACACTTATATCTCAGACATGTTCTTGTTAACCATCTTGTGACTAACGCATGTTATTCTGCAGTTTCCTTGAGTGGCATTTAGATACTGGAAAATCATACACAAGTAGAATGTGACATAGATAACAACTTCTTTTATTTCTTAGCAACAACGTTTTAATCTCATTCCAGAGATCGTTTTCAAGTTTTCATCTGATAATAAAAAACCTTGATCTTTGCTTTCAAACGTTTTTTTAAAGCTGAGTAATCGGCTTTCAAAGTGAAATAACTCTACTAAGCGAAGCAGAGCTACATCACTTGTCATTTTGACTGTCAACATCGATCCCAGCTATTTTATACAATCAGAATACAACATTTTAGAAGTATATGGATAGCTTCTACTTCCGGTCACGTAACCCCATTAAACAAGTCTACTTCATTGGTGTCTTACGTATTGCGAGGAATAACTTTGGTATATTGGGATATATAATACAAATTATGTATATTTTATTATATAAAAACCTCAAAAACCTGCAGAGCGAGAACTTAACCTGCACACACACGGCACATCGTTTGTCTGCTGGCACTGCAGGTTGAGACCGCCTGTCATTAATGTGTTTCCGCTAAGTTGCACGTGCCGGCTTCCATTAGTTGTCGATCTAACACTTTTGACTGGATGTTGTAAAGCTAAACTACACTGGTAAAAATAATGTATACCACAAATTTTCATTTGTTTATCACATTGTCTGGATATAGGTATGGGTTAACCATAAGCTTTCTCTTACTTTTAATAATATCTGTAACTAGATGACGGAAAAAGCTAGGCAACTATGGAAGATCGTTATATACAATTGGGTTTATTCTTGTACCAGAAGATAAAAAAAAAAACAGTTGTTAAACTTCAATGGAAGCTGCACGTTAGACATTAAAATGTATTTAGTGTTTAGGTAATCAGAGAAAAAAAAAAGTTGTTTTTATTGCAAGCAATTACTTCTTTTAAATTTCTATGTCAGTTATGTTTTTTTCAGATCAAAGTCACGGTCGGTTTCAGCACACACATCACAAAGAAAGTATTTAACATAAAATTGAGAGTTGTCTCAACAAGATTTTTTTCCGGATTTAGTGAGAGTAGACATTTAATATTGCGGTAAACAGCTTGTTTTAACAGCACAAACGTCGATCATTCAACACGAGTTGTATATTTATCGAAGAGATGTCAATGTATTGATAATTTCGCCTTTCAGCTTTATCGTAGTTCCTGGTATTCTAATTTGTTAACAAACCCGGGTTTCACCGCATCCTTTTATTCATTTTTAAACAACCCGAATTTGTACGGCTTCCCGATAGGAAGGAATAATTACGGGAGAAACAAAGGCTCGGTCCATTTAGCATTGATTCATACCTTTTTTCGATTTGATTAACTGCTTATGTCGGTGTAAAGCAAAGATTACAGGGATTAAGCATAACTTATAGCCCCATTTCTGTTACATTATTTGATCTCATTACAAGCAGGGCAGTGTTTTTTTCAAAGTATCAACTCTTGTGTGTAATTAACAACCGGTGCCTTTCTTTGAATGTGCTCTTATTGTGAAAGTTGCAAAGATAAATATAATATCTTACATATAATCTCGAGTGTTATAAATTGTGCACGAGAGAGCTCACGCGACGAGAACCACTGTCAATCTCGATACAAGAAAGTAATATAGTTGTTGTATGTTTGTTGGGTTTAACTATTGTTGCAAATAACTTTCTATTCGATGAAGGTAAAACGCCTGTAAACAAAATACAACCACAAAACACAAACACATATAACATTTTCTTAACATGTTTCCTTTTGTAGTGTCCATAATTATCGCCCGTATCACAGGTTCAATACGTTAACAAGTACTTAAAGGATGTAAGGCTTCCGACCAGTTTGTTCTATTCTAAACATAACCTAAAGCGTTTTCACAAAAGTGTTAATTTGGCTTTTTGCCAAAGTGCCTTTTTAGTTACACAATAATAGAGAAAATATAATCTTTTAATATTAACTTATAGAGATACATGTACGATAAACATTATGTTTGAAAAAATAGTTATTCTAAAGTCTTTTAGTTTTTTTATAATATAGATGTTTGCGTACTCCTCTACCTTTGTCGGTGTGCTAAGGGGTTACGCCCAGTTAGGAGCAGTTATTCAGCTTATTGGAAGATGTGTTTGTTCCATGGTGGTTTTACGCCGTTCTTAAGGTAATTTCACTTATATGACGACGTGTCAGCCTAATCAGCAGAGGAAACCATTTTGAAAGGGTCAGTTAATGTCAGGTAACCACATGGTAAGACCCATACGAGTTTTCCTCGTATGAACAATTATATCGTATACGAGAGACATTTTGGGGTCATTTTTCCCAGTCACGATTATTTCACTTTATAGGTCAATCTTTGAATCCCAAATTCAGGCGAAATAACATGTCTCCAGAGGCCTCAGATACATATCTTGTTTTCATCAGACAAAGGAGGCCACGCAAGAGCTGATTTCTCACACATGGGTCTCTGTACGAAGGTTTATTTGGCGGTTGATTGTTAATAGCTCTAGTCATTTGAAAGCGGGAAAACACAGTTAGATAATGACGAATTGGATATGAAGGTAAATGAGTTGAAATAACTGGAATTGAGCTGATGTGTTTGACACTGCTTAACATTGTGAAAAATACGTGCCGAAATTCAAAACCAGTATCATTCATTGCTCTGAGATGCACGGCGCTTTGAAATATCTCCACAAATCAATGAAAATTTAAATATCTTTACACACTTCGTTGTGTATGGCAAGAGGTACCCCTTGTATAAACTTACATCGTTTTGTGTAAAGATTAAAACGTATTGTGGGTTGTGCATTCAGAACACATCACTCTCTGTGATTTTCACCTGAAAAGAAATATAACTATTTGAGCAAGTTGAGTGTGGGTTGAACTCTATTTAGCGAAATTAATTCTAACTATTACCTCACACAATATCTTAGAATAACTTGATTTTTCACAGCATGGAGTTAAGCGCTGGTGACATTTATTTCGCTTGTTTCAAGAAAATTGGTGTAAGAATATTGTGATTTTATAATGTAACAAGTAGCTTAAAGTTCTCTTCATTTTGCTGTTTACAGCTGAAATTAGTTCGGTCAAGTGGGCGTGGCAAACACGTTTCTTCGGTTCATCGGAGTATCAACCAATCAGAACACTGGATTCGTTTCACGTTTTGACAAATGTAATGGTATGTCTGGTTGTGTTGTGTTCTGAGATTATCCCGTTTTATGACAAAATTGTTATTGTGAGACAGGATACTGTAGGAAGAGAAAGGTCGGTACATCTTAGGCGTGCTCTTTAAAGTACGATGTTTGAATGATCGATATAAATCAATATCAAATTTACTGCAATGTACTGTATTGACAGCAGAACAGTTACGGCAGAACATCATTAAATATTAAATTATTACCAGCGGCAAGATCCACAGGTAATACATACCATACACAAATCATAAAGTAAATATTTGTTTGGGCGCGCCTTTGATGCTTGGAGTCAAATAGATCGCTCCCAGTCTCTGTTTAATATTTAACTATTCCATTAGTTTGTGTTACATCCAGACCATGATAATACAATGGCATAAAATACACGTTAAGTGATTACTGATAACCGATCTTTGTGGGACGCATTTAGCCTCTAGCGTAATCACAGTGTAAATTTGTGTAGCCTTCTCTACCGTCAGGGTCATATTGTAAGGAATCGCAGACAATTGCATGTGCAACCACTGCAGTGAACAATACGTTGTAATTATTTACAGGTTACCCAACTACCGCCCGTGTTTTGCGATTAATGTCGGCAAAATCACGAACCATATACCTCTCAATGTTTTAATTAAACGACGAGCGGATATATACCTTTTGCTGAACGTGTTCGAGTTGATGAATCTTTGTATTACGCTTTACTAACTTCAAAACAGTTTTCCTGTAGAAAACATATAATTAGTTTGGAGCAGCTGGTATGCATACACGATGTTGTGCACGTGCTCCTTGCAACGTCCATGAACTACAAGGACGGCCGCGGAACGTCCTCTCCAACAAAATATATAACAAAGACATGGCGACTGAGATGGATTTTCAACTTCTGGGTATATTGGTAAGCGACGTTTCGATCTAGATACTAAGATCGTTTTCAAACAATGGTTACAAATCTCAACAAAATATACTTTAAATGGTAAAAGAACAGTCTATAATTTGTTTAGAAACTGACGTTATGGCTGCGTTAGAATGACACGATGTCATATTAGAATGACACGATGTAACAGTAGATTACATGATTACACAGTTTCAACAACATAATAATAAGAAAATCTAAGCTATGGCTACCGCGATCCTAAAAATAGTACGTGTGTGCGACAAAATTACTATGGCGTACAAGTTAATCGTTTCTGCGGATTTGTCCTATACTTTCCAACCAAAAAGGACATGTATGGTAAATGCAATTCGTAATCATGGATTCCAAGCCGAAATAACATCAGCTCTTCTCTTATACGGTTGTGAAACGCTTTCAACTAGAACAAACATACATATTACTGAATGTGATATTTCTTTTATGACAGAAACCAAACTTTTTACATACATGTAGGATATTTTTGTTTATATATGTAGTATGTTATTATATATAATGTGTATACAAGTTTTTCATCTTGTGTTCCTCGTCAGTTGCCCATGCACCTTTATACAGCATTGCACCTGCACCTTTATAATGTAATTCACTCGAATCAAATGTTTCTGTGTAATTCCTTATAAGCCATAGACTTAATGTGTTTCCCGTCAAATAAATTATGTATAAGCCAAGTTAATCGTTAAATATTGATCTTTTGGCGACGCATAACGCTTTCCGACTTATCGAAGTACATGTACGTGTTATCTTCTCTTTCGTCAATATCTTATTTTAGAACCTGTGGCCAATTTTCTGTGCAGGATTGACAGTAATTCGTAGTTTGATAAGATTTGTTCACCTGGCGCCTGTGTAATGTAATTGGACGCGTGACTTTCCTACCGATATTGTAGTCGGACATCTACTTTATATTTATGATTGTATCAGGTTTTTCTAGTATCAAAAAGTGGACTTTCCTGATGGCGCGACGTCACACACGTTGGTTATGGCTACCAGACGAGGTTCGCTTGCTTGGGATGTCACAACGAAGGCAATGTTATTCAGTGTTAGGAGTATCTGGCCACTAAAAGAGATTCGCAAATCCCTGGCAACAAACAACATATACTTATCTCATTTTAACGACGAAGAGTATATTTTCTTACGTCTAATTTAGTTCACACAACAAATATGAATTCAATATTGAAAAATGTGCCCTGTTAAAATGGCCACTACATAAAATGCATTTATAATTGAATGGAAACGAATAACGCCTTAAGTCAGCTACGGTGACGAGCTACTGGAAGAGTTAGACTGCCCTCCTCAAATATATTTCTTCTTTGGGAAGTTGATACAAAAGATCGATGCCGACATAATTTTAATTATCAAGCTTTAGTATGGAATCCTGTATCTCCGGGTGTTAGTTATTTCAATTCATCCTCCATCCTCCTGAGGTCGCCAAAATCAGATTTTGTTAATGGGGAAGAAAAAAAAAAAAATTATACTCAAATTATAGAACATAGCAAAGAATGTATAAAACTGCCGTTAAACTTTTTGTAGAATTCGTCGTTTTCAACTGAAAGACACTTGAATTGAAATACGAAGGTAACATGTATGGTGGACTTTCCATGCCATGTTTTATTTGTTTATTTTTGTAGATAACACTAACCAAACGCTAATCAAATTTTAACCCCAGCGAAATAAAAACCGTAGAGATGCACAGAATAAAGATAAATACCGTGCACAAAGTTACTCTGGTGAAATTATCACTACAGGAAATGTAGCGTAAAAAGTCCACCACACATTTGACCTTGTATATACCATACGTTTTATTAACACCTTGCTATGGCCGATAATTTGCTATGACCTTGTTTCGTTTGTTATCTTCCCCTTTAATGAAGATAAACTTGCAGAGCGAAAGAAACTCTAAGTTCTTTTAAGTAGCAAACTTGATGGGAGAACAAACTCTCTAACCAAGTTACCGAGAAAATTGCCATCAGTGTAGGGGACACGATAAACATCTTCAATAAATCAATCGGCAGTTAGCTGATCCATGGATAAAAACGGTGGATGAATGGAAATAAGTAACGCCCCTTAAACAAAATTAATTGACTTTGTGACGCTAAGACAACGATCAATACACGGATGGAAGACACATTTCTGATTGCAGCAAGAAATCAAGCATGAGTTATCGGTAGAAAATAATAGGTTGAGATAATGGAACACTAAAACAGATGGCTTAAATTAGGGAAGAAGATTTTTTGAGAAATCCACATTTTATTAAAATGATAAAATATGTATGTAGACAGGATAATGAATTTGTGCATTTACCATTAATATACCATCTCTGAAATTATTTACATAGTCCTTGCCTGCTTACAAAACCCATTTTGATGCAGGGAAATTAAATATTGAAATTAAATCAACCGAGGTATATGTTATAAACAGAGGTTTCGAATTGACAAACTCATACAGTTTTAAAATGTATTTGAACTTTCAAACGGCTTATGTTTAAAAATGTATATGCAAATTAGCTCACAATATTGCAGCAAACTGCTTTTTGTCTCGTCAGACTATTACAGTCTAGAAGCATGTGCTTGGAGTATGATCGTGGACGTTCCTCACTAAAGCGTTTCAACGCAGATAACAGTCTATATATTGAGTCCATAGTAGCGATACTGTATTCTGTAACTTATTTGAAAACAGTTTAGATCAATCACTTTGTTTCTTTTTTTATACTTATTGAATGTTTGGTTAGTGATCATATTTAATTAAAGCCAATATACATGTATATATACATTTGATATCTCAATAGCAAGAACATAAATATATTTCCTTTTTAGCAAATACTTTCAATGTTTCTACGTCGTAATTTCAGACCGGTGACAATGACGTCACCCACAGCCAAGAAGTCATCGTCTAAGTGATTTCAGTGTATAAATTAATCACGCATGACAATTTTAACAAAACTGAATGCATGGATATGTGCAGGGTGCGATAAACGAAAATAATCAACACTTTCTCTGAGAGAATCCGGGCAATATTCTAACGCAAGAAAACGGCTGTTTTTTTGTTACTCGACAGCAGTAAGTTTCACGTAGCTTTCAACGGCATTACACTTATAGTGATACTTTGGAGTAAAAGGCCCATATTGATAAAGCTACTTAAGTATTTCTTATAGATAAGAAACACTTAGCCAATTTTTAAACCTCATAACAAATACATAAAACACATTTTATTACATTTTTTTTATACTAAATGCTAGATAATAAGCAAAGCATTCAAAATGAAAACTGAACTATTTCCCATTTATATTTTTTCAATGGTTAATACTTACATGTAAGTAACTTTATGAATACGGGCCCTGGTGTTTGATGGAAAACCGAGAGGAAAAATGAGTTTGTCATGAACATTCTTAACTGATTAATAATCAGGGGACAAGTTTCGCGTCCTACTTTCTATACTTCGTTGACACCCTTTGCACGACGTACTTGCTTCGAATAACTGTCAACCAGATCGCTAACCTGCGTGTTAGGTTTCTCTCACAAATCAAACCCGTTTTTGCAATACTGACTTTCGGGGTAATTTGTTCGTGTTTTGTTACACTAAAGATCGGTTTGTGTATGTGGACGACGTTTGCAGTTTTCACGTCAATATAGTAGATATCACCATATACATGAAGTTTCTATCTGACTAACCATATATACAGCTGATTGTTTTAATCAAATGTACATCATTGTTTCAATTTTATAAAGAATATATCTAATAACACCGACTTGGATTATTTTGATTATTTAACCTGATATTCGAATGCAAAAACATCCCGTTGGTACAACCTAGAAATATAAATAAAATACAAAACAGTTTATATCAAATATAAAATGTTTTCATAAAATTGTATGAATTAATTTGAAAGGTAACTTCCTACCTTGTAGAATCGAAAATAGTCGAAGTCTTCAGTCGTTGCATTCGGAGATGTAGGTCCAAATGTTCCGTTGTCCAGGATATCAGAGAATATGTGCTCCCTAATCGCCAGGGTGGGGAGATCCATTATTCGCCACAAATATTCCTCTACCGATTTTTAAGCAGAGGTCATTGCCTAAGTAAATCAACTTTCAACTTTTATATATGTATTTTGTCTTTCAATTATTTTCGACAGTAGTATCTGCCAAAACGACGGTGTCTCGAACGAGATTGCAACAAGTTTTTAAAGGTGAATACAACATCAACATATGTTATGGCGTTTAGAAGGCTGATTATAATTTTATTACAAGTCGGTTGTACAAGTTCTCTTTCACAAATCCGAATTGGAACCGAATTGGGATGAACCTTTGTATAAGATCATCAACAATACTCAAACAGGAAACAGAAACGCACACTGATTGTGTTAACAATCTAATGTCACAATCCGAAATTGTCATATCACTGCGCGCGTGTCTTTATTCTATACAGACAAATTACTTTCTACAGTTTATTCGGATGAGGTTCTCCCAGAATTGATTTGAAAATTAATGACATTTTCCATGAAGGTATATGCAGTAAATAAATCTGTTTACGACAAATTTGAGTGATATTTAATTTCATCGATTCTGAATACTGCAAGGTGTGCCGAATGGGTTAGAACAATTATAAAACGTCCTCCTCCGTTATGAAAAAAGAACAACACTTAATTCATTGTTTCTTCTTTGAGAGTGTAAATTGAGGTGCAGCCACAGAAATAAAATAAACCACTGTTTGTTGACAAGAAATTATGCCAAAGGAAATCTCAATCAAAATTGTCCATGCCTATTTCGCTCTTATACTATTGATGGTACATTCGGTCAACAGCTGTCATTAAAAAGTCAATCTATGGTAAGTTGCAAATCCATTAAATAAACAGAAACAATGAGCAGGTTGTGGCAAGCTTCCGGTTCTGTTGTAACTTAGAACTGAATAGTAATCCTGCAAATGAAGTCAAGAAAACAATAATCCATACTTTTGGTTTAAGTGAATTAAGGAAAATCGAAGAAGGCTTGAAACTGTATACATGGCAAACAGGTTCCATTCGCCATCACAAACTTCCTGGATTTTCTCAATTTAAAATCGAACCACGAACGATTTCACAAGACCACTGCAAGAACGTGGATATTTCAATACACGTAGTTCTTAAGTAAAACTTATAAGGTATCCAAAAAATACGATTATTAAAATACCCATAACTACCAGAACTTCACATACACTGACGATGTCTAACTTCATGCGCAGCAAGATGTACCACCAAGTGAAATACGTTTTACTGAAAACCAGAGATAAGCCACAGACAACAAAGTGTCCCTACAGCGCGACTCGCCAATGGATTCGCGGTAAGCCCTGAATGTACCTAGACTGTCAACGTAGTCCAAAGTGTGCTCTTTCGCTATTATACCGGCTGTTCGTGTCAGTTCACTCTCAAGTCGTAAAGAAAAATCGATAAATGTTACTAAAGAGCAAGAGACAGCTAAATCCACAAGGAATATATCCCTACTCATTGTTAGACAGAAAATCCACAACAGCCTTAACGATGTTTGAAGTGTGAGTAAAAAATATAGAGTGTTATGATGGCGAAAACAAGCATAAATTAGTACAACATGTTAGCGTTTGACATTCTTGAAGCATGTTACCTTCATGTTTTTGACAGCATATCAACTGCCATACCACGTCGCAAAAGGACTAATACACCACGGTGCCAACATGTCACATAGAAGGTCTGTCGTTGAGTTTAGGTGTGGGGACATGTCCATAGACCTACCTTACCGTGGTGTTTTGGACATTGTATAAAACGGTCGTAAATGTAAAAGGTGTTTCAGTGCTTCCGTAAATTAACCAAACGCCTTAAGGGTTAGTCTCCGGTCATTTAGTCTCCGGTCATGGTGGAACGGGTCAAAACATTTTAAAATATTCATAACGATTTTATTGTATGTATATTTTGGATATGGACCAGACGTCAGTAATAAAATTATTATTATCATATTGTTATAAGTTTCGCTGATATCGTGTGCTATAACCTTGTTTATATCGAATATATGAATCGAAAATCCATAACAATATATTAATTCAAAGCAAACGATTCCAGCTGACATTTATGTTCTCCTTGCTCGCTGTGACATACGCTGTTAATATGTTCTCTGAATGTGGTAGGGAATTGTAAAACCATTACTTCGATCAAGCCAATTATATCTTATAAAATAGACAAAATAACGGGGATTGGGATTTGAACCCTTGGATGGTGTGGTTTTCCTATCTGACAACTTCACAATCAGCGCTGTGATTACTTCAGCTGACAAAAGTCCACACTTTCCTCGAACATTCACAGTTGGTAATTATGTTTATAAAACAAATGGAGTTTATGTGTAGACTGAAGACGTAAGCACGTTAACGTTACGTGTTGGACATATTTTATAAGAAACAAGAAATTAATATGGTGAATAAATACTCAGCAATTCTCGAAGGTGTCAATATCATGCGTTTTCTTGAAATAATAAAAGCATACAATTTGACCTGTTATCAATGAAGATATATAGTGCCCATAATACCAAATCATGTTAAATCAGCTGTAACGGAATCAAGTACAACTAAAGACCAAGTAATAAATACCTTG
>JAVFBZ010077702.1:27386-49816 GCA_032466195.1 Katharina tunicata | reverse complement strand
AGGTATAAGAGGGAGTCACACGAGGTGACTTCGGCAATCGCGGGGGCGGTTTTTACGAGGTTTCCTCCCGGTTTTCCTTCGTAATGAGTAGAGGAGATTAAGAAGTGGAGAATCCATGGTCATATAAATGAAATACCTTTGAGTACGACGTTAAACACCAATCAAACAAACAAACAAACACGTTTATAGCATTAGCTTACTGATTCCCGTTTATAGCATTAGCATACTGATTCCCGTGTACAGCATTTGCATACTGATTCCCGTGTACAGCATTAGCATACTGATTCCCGTTTATAGCATTAGCATACTGATTCCCGTTTTTAGCATTAGCATACTGATTCCCGTGTACAGCATTAGCATACTGATTCCCGTTTATAGCATTAGCATACTGATTCCTGTTTGCTGCATGTGTACCCCACAGGTTCCTCCTTGTCTATACCAATAAAGGTATATGAGGGCAGTAGCAGGTTGCTGCAACTAAACAACAGCTATGCACCGTTACATATTTGTGAGATAACCTTGTGTGCAACGTTAAAAGTATATAAACATTAGAAAACTATTTAAACAAAAAAACGGAATAGACAGCTAAATTAATTGCTATATGGGTCGTCCCCCGTAAACAACCTTGACAGGTATCCGTATTTAATTATGTCGACGGTTTGAAATATTTCATAAAATGTTTTCTCTATTCTCTCAGCTGGTAAAGAATGGGATCAGATAATTCCTGAGAATGAGAGAAAGAAAGTTGATGAGGAAGAGAGAGAAAAGCAGTTAATTGATCTACATTTACCGCCTAGAAGCAGGAAAACAATACAGCAGGTAGTGATCTTAATAATCCTCTTATCATTACACTGGTACCACAACTGCCAGTAGCAAACTCATAGCAGGGATTGAAATCTACATTTTTGTAAAAATTTAAATTGTGGTCTAATTTTGTCATGATTATGGTGATGTGTTTAATTGCCTTGGGCCAAACTTGAATAAATGTAGGCTGAAATATTTGAGACATTTCAGCCCCTGTTAGCATGTGAGCTGCGTTATTCATGTTCTGAGAGTTTCTTGTGCCCATTTGTGCTCTATGAGCTAAGGGGCATCAAGAAGCAAGAATCCTGTTTTAGCCCTGTCCTTCTTCCGTGGGGTGCCGTTTTCGTGTGGTTTTCTTCTCCCACTGTGTTGGCATTTTTATCGTATGAGTTACCGTAAATACGGAGTAAAACTCACTTCGGCCCAGCAGTAACCCCAATTGCCAATAGCCTGTCAACCCATACTTCATGTTCATGTAACAAATTTTGTTTCCTGCGATTGTCTTGTATGTTGCCACTTGTGTTATGTGGTATTGTTTCTAAAGTAAATGCTTGTTTGATTTCAGCTTGAGAGAGAATACAACTCCGATGATGAGGCGAGTGGTAAGAAGAAGAAATCTCGTGACATTGAAGACAGCGAAAGTAGCGATGCTGATAACGAAGACGGGAAGTCAAAAAGACGTGGTAGACCTCGCACCATCAATAAAGATAACATAAAAGGATTCACTCTGGCTGAAATTCGTCGATTTGTGAAGAGTTTTAAAAAATTTGCAGCCCCTTTAACTAGGTACTTACTCATAACGGGTGGTTTACCTGAACTTTCTATGCCCTCTAGTTATTAGGAAGAACCAATTTGCTGCAGTGAAAAAGTTTTTGTCATGTCCTTGTCAAGATGGTTTCCTTCATTCATTGCTCTCGAATGCCATGACATGAGTGAAATAACCTCGAGGACTGCCTGAAACGCAGACCCAGCAAAAAAATAAGTGAATTTGATTAACCTGTGTTAAAGTATGCAGCTAATGTGTTTCTATCAATGAGCTACAAATGTAGATGGTACTGATAACTCTATAAGTATCAGATTTATCTCCCTTTAGGCAACTGGTGCACCCCATTGATCTGCGGATCACTTTCTATTCACGTTTCTGTAGTTAATGTAAATAGAATGGGAACTTTTAGTATTAAATCTAATGTTGTCTTGCGGATGGTTGGGTGAGAGCCTCCTCTGCTCTGGTGCTCTCTGAGCTACCGGATATCAGGAAGTCGATTTGTGGTGGTGTCCTGCTGTTGTCCTGTAAATATATCGTGCCATCTTCTGTGTTGCCAGCGCGTTTATGGTGGTTTCCTCCTCCTGTTTTGCTGGCACGTCGTCGTATGAGTGAAATAATTACGGTTTAAAACCCAAATCAAACAAATAAATGTTGTCTTGTTATATAAGCGAAATAACCTGGAGTATGGTTGAATAAACCAATAAAATAGAAATATACCTAAATAAGAATAAGTAAATGCTTACTTCCAGACTAGACTCGATAGCATGTGATGCTGAGCTCCAGGAAAAGTCCGCCGCCGACATGAAAAACATCGCCAACATTCTCAAATCTCGTTGTGAACAAGCCATGAAAGAATATAAAGCTAAACTAGAGGAGGATCCAAACTTTGAAGGTAACATCTTATAGGTTGCAAGGTTTCTTTCCAGTTTTCTTGTAGATTTGGTCACCATAACGCAGCAAAACACTTTTCACCCTTTCACTATATCCAGTATAGGTTTGAATCCCTTTGTTGACCGTAGGTATATAAGTGGCATTTTCTGGTGGCTGTAGAGATTGCTGATTGGTTTTTACATGGATTCGTGTCTGTTTTCCACCAAACACAGGCTTTTTCAGGGGCCTGAGCTTTGGGTTGCTGAATTATCTTAACTGTCCCGTTGTTGTCCTTAGGTACATGTGGGTATATAAGGAAAGTTGCCTGGTGGCTGCAGAGACTAAATGCTTTTGATTTAATCCACATCTTGTGTTGTTAGGAAAGAAGACTCACCGTGGTCCCACTTTTAAGATGTCAAGTGTAACAGTGAACGCTGCCGCTGTGATCAGAGCTGAGGAGGACTTACAGCCATTAACTGATTGCCTGCCAGCTGATAAACAAGAAAGGAAAAAGTAAGTCATGTGGCCAAACCATTACAACTTGATGTAATTACCTCAGATGTGTGAAATTTCCTTAAATTCTGTGTTTTTTTTTAGCATTTGTACATGTTTTGTCAAATTTTGGTTTGTTTTGTTTCCTTGTCTTTAAAGAGTTGGTTTCATTGACAGTTTGACCTTCGACCTGAGATGAACTGTCTTGCAACATCTTGTAAAGAGTTGTACTAAGTAGTATAATGTTAGTACACTAATAATACATACTAATGGTCATTTGATATATTAGATTCATTTAAAGCCATTTCAAGAACTGGTATGAATACGGTATTAATTGACGACTTGCGCAGGTGCCCTGGCTGTGGAGATCTTTGAAGTGTTTTATGAGGTTTCTTCAGAGTTTAATACACACACCGAAACACTGAATATACTGTTGTCATATAAGTGAAATACCTTTTGGAATGACATTTAACACCCATTTATTAAATAAATCATCAATTCAGGCACCGAAAATGTATATATTTGTTACAGATATGGTTTCAATTTAAAAAAAACTATTACCCTAAATCCCCTAAAATTTCGACCATGAAGTTAATACTTTGGAAGCTTTTTTAAGGACTTTAAAATAGTCAAACAATTTTTACAATAAACTTAAATTTGTTTGTTTACATGCTATAATACTTCCACAACTTGCAAAAATTATAGGTGATTTACAGTATGCTATGTTTTCAGGTATGAATTAAAGTTCCATGTAAAGCTTGTTCACTGGGATTGTGACTGGAACGAGGTGGAGGATTCTAATTTATTACGGGGTGTTTATGAGTATGGTATGGGCAACTGGGAGTCTATCAAAATGGATCCGGAATTTAATTTACATCAAAAGGTAAAAAAATATAGAAGCTCACATCATATGTGTGGCAGCATGGGAAAACCAGTCACATGGTGAACATTTTGAAAACTCTGTTTTTGATGGAATAAGACAAAGCGCGTTTTACAGATCAGAATACTCTTTGAATTATTAAAATCGGATAAAAACTTACAGAATTGTTACACATTTTCATCTCGAAAATCTGGGTCTCTTCAAGAAAAATTCTCTCAGAAAACGCCACTCAAAGTTTCGGAATTTAAATACAATCAATACATTTATTTAAAGTCTAGAAATCAGCATTAAAAAAAGGCATAATGAGCTTCAATTTTGTTCTGTTTCATTAGGAGATTATTTTGAAGAATCTTGAAAAGTCAGGGCATAATTTCAGTGTAATTTCATGAATTAGGATTTTGACAGCTGACATAAAAACACAAAAATACATCGTTTATTGATTGATATCAGCAAAAATATTTATAGGCATGTAAGTTAAGATGTTTTAACAGCGATTTATGTTGAAAACAAAAAATTTACCTGGTACATGCATTGAGCGCATAATTCGGCTCTTACTCAAAATTACATTGCGCGACATCCGACTAGTTATCCCATGTCGCCACACATATTATCTATGTATTAGGCAATTATCTGAAGCTCAAATTTGGAAGATCTTGTATTAATACATTGGTAGTAAGTTCGGGTGAAGCCTGGGATTAAAAAAAAAAATGTTGAAAGGCAAAGATTAAAAAAAAAACAAGATGTATTAAGGATTGTATACTACATGTTTGTATACCTTTTTTGCTTCAATACTCTTTTTTTGTGAAATTTTTTGGGACATGCGGACATTAAAGTCACATACGCATCCAAAATTGGGTTTTTTCAACTCATTCCGTTTGCCTTGATTTTTGCGAGATTTGATGTTTGTTGAAAAAATTAAAACAGTCACATTAAAATAAAAATTATTCATTGGGTACAAAGCTTGTACGGACCAGTAGAAATCTAGCAGTTATTTGAATTTAACATAAAGAGGGCTGGCCATATTTGCTCATAATGACTTTGATACAGCTGCGGTGAATGACCTTTTTTGTAACGAGCCAACATTTTGAACCTTGTAAGGGGTGTGGCTAACACGGTTGACTAGGAGTCTTGTCGGTACATCAAAGTGTGTTTGAGCTGTGATAGCAGATTGGCATATTTCCAATTAAAAATTATGGCCGAATTTTCAGATTTTGTTACTTTTACCAGGCTTTTAAACTACCTTTACCTTCACATCTGGGAGTAGAATTAACGGGATACCTCTAACTTTTACTTTTTGATGCAAATATATATAATTCATGTGATTCTGTGAAAACCCAAAATACAGAATATTTGGGTGCATATGTGACTTTAACCTAGAGATTACTTTGTCTTAATAATGATGCATAATTGCCTTTCCTTACAGATTTTACCAGACGGTGAACTCAAACCACAGGCCAAGCATTTGCAAACAAGAGTGGATTATTTATTAAAAGTATTAAAGAAACATTTGGAATTAGAAAAACTGGGAGTGGTAGGTTAAATTTTTTATCAATTTTTTTTGTTGCCTAATGATTTTGGACAGTTACAGTGTTTTGTATTGCCAAAGACTATAATGGTTAGTTGGTACTAATTTGACGACTTTCATGATATTTCAGAGTTCTTGGAGTAACTTTTGCTCAATAATGCACTTAAATTGATCTTTCAATTCATTGCGGGAGGTTGTTAGTTTGTTATAATGCCCTGGTGCACTTTGAGCTGATGGATATCAGGAAGTTAAACTGTTTTGGCTTCTGGCTTTGTCTCTCATGAATGTCTTGCGTTGTTTATAACAGTGATGTTGACGGCTATTTCCTTCATCCATTGGGCTAGCACCCAATAAATTTGAGTGAAATCAGCTTAAGTTTCATGTTAGACAAAGATGTAAAGTCAAATTTCTACTTGTTTGTGGTTTCATATTCCATTTTGTTGAATATTTTCTTTTTGTTTACCGCAGACGGGACCAAAACCAAAGCAGAAAAGACGGCCGCGTAAAATGAAGTCAGCGGCTGAGGTTGACGAGAAGCTTTTGGAAGCCTTGGAAGCTGAATCCAGTGTCAAAGAAGAAACAAATGATAGCTTTCCTGAAGTGTCACAGCGAAGGAAAAAGAAAGCCAAGGAAGAAAGTGTGGAAAAAGACGAAAATAAACCATTAGAGGTTAAGGAAGAAAAGAAAAGGAAAAAACGTAAAGGAAAGACAGGAAAAAACAAGAAGGGAAAAGATGAAGATAAATTGGTATGTTTTTGTCAGTAGTGTGTTAGAATTCTATAATACTGTGGTACTCTTAGTAACGTATCAAAGGTCTTTGGCGGGCGATTCAGGTGTCAGGTGTTGTAATTGTTCTGCCTTGTTTGTTTGTTCCAAGCGCATTTAGAGATGGTTCCTTCACCTAAAAGGCTGGCACACAGCCATACGAGTGAAACAACATTAACTCATTCACTACCGGTAGCCACGTAAGTGGCTCTCTTTTCCCTGCAGTGTATCCCCGGAGCCACTCAGCTGGCTCTACATGTTTAGCTTTCACTTCCCCGCGAGCGGCCTACGTGGCGCAGTACGCACGACCTGGTTGGTTGGCCTGTATATGCCAATATGAATAAAGTCAAACAGAAAAACCAATCAATGCATTCGTAATACAGCCCATTTTCCCCAAATATGGACTGCAAAACAACGTGTGACCAGAAATAATGAATATTAAAAAGCATCAATCACAACGCGCTAGATTTGAGTTCAACAAAATGGCGGACTCCAGTGGTAGTGAATCCTAATTTGACGGCTTTACCAGGGACGATTTACGCGAGGATTTGTCGGATGACGCCTCTGGTATTGATTTCATTGTGCCCTTAGATGATGTTTTATCCTCCGATGACAATGATTTATTGCCACTTGTCTAATTACGCGACCGAATTCGTGTCGGAAATGGGGATGATCCTGACGTTTTGCCAAACAGATATGTGCACAAGATGCAAATTAACACAGGGAAAATTTAAACTGGTAGGACTGAGACAGGCGTTGCGTCGCGGGTTGTGATTGATTTGACAAGAGACCTTGAGGGAAAAAACCATCACGTTTACATGGAAAATTTCTTTTCCAGCCTTGTGCTTTATTGCTTATAGACAAAATATTCGCCGCTGGAACAATTCGCACAAACCGTAAAGGATGTCTGCAGCAATTCCAACCGAAGCATCTTTCAAGAAAAAAAAAAAAAGGCGCCAGTAAGTCAGTACAAAATGGAAACCTCGTTGCCACGTGTTGGATGGATAATCATCAGGTCAATTTACTTTCCACCAACTCTGATCCTTCAGTAACTGTTCATATAACCATCAGCGTGATGGTTCCAAAATTCCAAAAGTCTTTGCGCATTATACTGAAAACATGAACGGTGTTGATCATGGCGATCAAATTCGATCAACATACTGCAAATCCAAGAAATGCTGGAAAAATATATTTTGGTTTCTGTGTGACACTGCCATAGCCTGTGCCTTTATCTTCATAAAAAAGTTCCCAAATCACAAGAAAACTTCTCATAATGGAAAAGCCATATAACTCAACCAACTAGGTTTTTTGGAAAAGTAATTCGACCGCATTTATCGGGAAATTCAAACAAAAGCCCAGTTATCAGTTGAAACCAAATGATCAAACAGGCAGATCACATTGGCAGATCACGATGTAAGCACTGTTTACTGTCTAAGATTCGAAAGCAGTCCATTTATGGGTGTAAATTTTTTTTTTTAAATTTGTTCTAAAATCCATCAATTTTCTTTGTGAACGCAACTCGTACCACAGTTTTCCATGAATTTTTCTGAATTTTTATACCAAATCCAAGAAATGCTGGAAATTGTAGAATTTTTATACGACCGATTTTCATCGCTATCATCATTATTATGGTATGATCAGCTTACGGCCGGCTGGTAGAACTCAAAATCTATAAGGTAGACACATCTATCATCCGTTGTAGTTTTGCTATTACCGATTCAACATTTTTTTTCCCCTTATTTCTATGGATCTTTGTCATAATCAGAACTTCAGAATTGAATTTTGTTTCCGGAGCAGAACTAAAAAACTATAAGACCTATCTTTATGAAACTTGGTAGGCACATTCACCATCAACTGTAGTTGTGCTTTTTGCTATTATGGATTCACCAATATTGTTATATGCCTTTGGTTACCATGGTTACCATATGTTCATCAAGGGTCTATATCATACCCCATGAGGTGTATGTTGGGTTTACTAAAACTCTTGTTTGCTTTTGGGAGGGTGATTGCTTGTGAACCTTGGGTACAAAAGGGAACTCAATCTATGTTGCCAGCTTTGTTTACGGAGGTTTTATCCACCAATTGGGTTGACACGCCGTCATAACCTAAAGTTAAACCCAAATCAAACAAACTCTTCACATTGATACATTTTAATGTATACTAAAGCACAAATGTAATTTCTTGTATTTTTCAGAATGCCAATCAGAAAAGTAAAGCTGACGGTCCAATGCATTTCACTGCCTCCTCCACTGTCTCTATTGCTGAGGAAGGAGAAATGCAAAATAAATTAGCTAAAAACGTATTTGCTGAGGTAAATATAATTTTAGGGTGACTAGGAACTTTCAAGCTTTGCAATATTTTTTGTCCAACAATTAACACCTGGTTCCCGACGTTAAACACCAATCAAACAAACAAACACCTGGTTCCAACAAAGAAAAATTGTTATAAAATCAACAATAGTGCGCACAGAAAGTGGCAAGTGCTTATCAATTGAAACTGAAGCTATTGATAAAGGGGATACTCAATACGGAAATTTTTGGTAACATCCAATCTGCAGAACTTCTAATTTAGTGCATCTAGTTTTGGGATGAAATCTAATATTTGATTAAATCTAATTTTGATTCCATTTTCTTCTGATTAAATTATATGTATACAACAGCTTAGGGTGGTTTGGCGGGAGCCTCCTGTACCCTGGTGCTCTCTAAGCTAAAGGGCACAGGATGCTGATTTGTTGAGGTGTCCTCTTTTTTAACGTTTTGTCCTGTCTTGCATGTTGTTAGCGACGTTAACGGTGGTTTCCTTCACCGATTGGGCTGGCACGCCATCATATAAGTGAAATAACCTTGAGTACGTCGTAAAACCCCAATCAAACAAATAGGCAAACGAACAGCTCAATCTGTGGAGAAGGAAAAAACCCAGATAATATCCCCTGCTCCAATTTCAGTGTAAGGAGATGCTGCGCCCGGTGAAACGTGCCCTTAAGGAGCTTGATAACCCTGAGAATAAACACTCTGAGAAGGAATCAGTGGAGCACATGAGACAATGTCTGTTAAAAATAGGCGACAGGATTACAGAGTGTTTAGCCGTCCGCAATGATCCTGAGGTTATTAAAGAGTGGAGAAGGTGAGGATCATCAAGTTTTTCTTTGAAAATAACTTTTATTGAATAAAATACGAGCCAAGTTTTTACCGAAATCATATTTGTGTATTTTACAAATTTTTTTTTTTTTCTGAATTGCAAACACAGGTGGTTGGGTAGAGGCCTCTTGTGCCCTGGTTCTCTCAGAGTTAATGCCGATTTGTCTTGAGAGTGAAATATAATAAAAAAAGACACATCGATCAAGTATCGTATTTGTAAAAAGGTACTTTAGATAAATGATAAAAATAATATTGCTTTAATGAAGCAAGTTCGTTTTTGCCTGATAAAAATCTTGATAAATTCACACTGTCACAAAGAAACTGCAAAGTGAAAATACTTTTGGTAACCCATAATTTACTTTTACTTTTTGCTGCCTCTTTCAGTAATCTATGGATTTTCGTGTCCAACTTTACTGAGTTTGATGCCAAGAAATTACATAAGCTTTATAAGCAGTGTGTGAGGAAGAGAGATGATCTGGAAGGGAAAAATGAGGTTAGTACATGGATTGGCCTTTTTGATTGGTGGTTTAATCTTCCTTATGACAATTTAGATCAACGGCATAAGTATGCCTCAGTAGACTAAACATTAGAACTCTACTAGAAGCTGCCCTAAATCCACAACAAATAAAACGAAATTTTACATAAAGAACATAGGTTTTAAGTGATTTTTCATATGAATTTATAAATGTGAATTTGGAACTAAATCTGATTTTTTTTTAGTACTTTCAAATTTGAAAATGTCAGCATTATGTTTCTACACTTCTTGGTCTTTGCATTACTTCTAGTTTGTTAAGCTGCAAAGGGGTCAAACTTGTTGAGGATTTAGGCTTGTGACAGTTCCCAGTGACCATGCACTGAAAGTATTTAGGGAACAGCGTTTGTATAGGCTACACGCCTGTTCGCCAATCCCTATTTCCACCCTATCATGGGAAATAAAAATATTGATAAACCAAAGTTTTTAAGAAATTAAGGTGTGGTCTTCACAAGATTTTTTTCACAGTTTTCCACCAACCCTAGGTTTAGGCAGGAAATACCCAAGATAATTGTGTTAAACACCAATCAAATAAATAAACAAAACTTGAAAAGATAGTGACATGTATGATTATGGTTATTAAAAGAATGGCATGCGCTTGAATTAGGTCACTGTTCTCTCAAATCTGCTGTAATAGGTTCGATCCCCCATGTGGACCTTAGGTATATAAGGGGAAGTTTTTCAAAGACTGGGGAGTTCCCGGGGTGGTTTTTACGAGGGTTTTCTCGGTTTTCCACCATACACCGGCAACTTAAATTATTAAGTCGTCATATAGTTGAAATACTCTTGAGTACAACGTTAAACACCAATCAAACGAACAAACAAATCTTAAATCTGATGCCAAATATTAGTTGAGACTCGCAGATTTCTGTGTTAAGTAACTTGAGCCCTTGAACATTATCCATATAACGCTTTCATGCCCATTGATGTGAATAAGCATACTGGCTAAAGGAAGTATGTTTCAAAGTTTCAGTCATGCTGTCAGTACAAAAGACACATTGCTTGGTCGTATTAGTATCCCTGTTTGCTGTTGGAATACACAACTATGAAAAAAGGGATATACTTTTCAACATGATAATAACCTCAATTTATAAATCAATCACTATATAAATGTTTTATTTTATCTTCATATCTTCTGTTTTTCAAGGTGAAAACTCCATTGAGCCACCAACAGAGTTCTCCCAGATCTGGGCAGCATAATAAAAAATATAAACGTCATCGTGAGGAGAGATTTGAAAAACACAGACGATCCTCCCCACACAAAAAACACCCCAATAAACATACTGATGTTGATAACTTTGACAGGTGAATATTCTACTGTAATTCACAGCTTCTCAATAACTGTAGTAACTATAGCAATTGATGTCTATTTGGTTTGTTCAAATCTCTGTGTTACTGAAATACTGATAATATGGCTTAAAATATGTCAAGTAATACTTTGTGGTGACAGTGTGTTGAGTTACTTTTTTCTTCAGTTTTTTTGTTTACCTTTTGTACATTATTATACCCTAAATCACATATACCGGTAATTTCAACCAAGTATCAGTGTCCCGTTTATGCAAGTTGTGAAAATATTATAACAAGTAAACAAACAAATTTATATTTTCTGTAAAATCCTGAATCTCCCCAACAACAACATGGTCACCTGGCAGCCATATATTATTTCAGAGTCATTTACATAGCTTCCAAATTTGTAATTTTATGGTTGAAATTTGAGGTAATTAAGGGTATTTTCATTTTGGCTGAGGGACGTATATTAATGCTGTTCTAGCACTGGAAGAACATAACCTTTCAATCAGAGCTTGTAAACTTGTGAAGTGACATCTCCTTTCTGAGTTGATGTCTACCATTAGAATAAACCGCCGTGTTATAAGTGAAATAGCCTTGAGCACGGTGTTAAACGCCTTTCAATCAATCAATTTTTAATGGTAGGGCATGAAACAAAGGGAGTTTGCCAGGCTTCAAGTGTGGGTGATAGGTGGGAGTCTCATTTGACCTGGTGCTCTCTGAGCGAAGGGGCAACTTGGACTACGGAGCCCCCTTCCCTCCACAGGTCCGATTCCTCTGTGGACCTTAGGTATACAAGGGAAGTTTTCTAGTGGCTGCGTATTCACGGGGTGGTTTTACCGAGGTTTCTTTCCGGTTTTCCATAAAACACTGGCAAAGCCAATTAATAATGAATAAAAAGTCTTTGTATTAGTGAAATAGTCTTGAGTATGATGTTAAAAACCGATCAAACAAACAAAGCTAAGAGGCATCAGGAAGCTGATTTGTCTTGGTGTCCTGTTTGTGCGTCCTGTAAATGTACTGTGGTGTCTTCTGTGTTGCCAGGGTTGTTTCGGGTGGTTTCCTTCACAAATTCGGCTGGCACTCTGTCATATGAGTGAAATAACCTTAAGTATGGCGTAAAATCCTAAATGTTTATGTAAGTGTTTTATTTCAAGCATTATGTCTCTTAGTTCCTGTAACGGCCCTCGTCAGTTTGGGGTGCCCAGCCCTCACAACCCAGCATTCCGTAACAGTGGTCGTGGTGAAGGGACTGCTTCCTCCAGTGATCGCTGGTCTCATACTAGTCCATTGGCCAGAGCTGATCAACACAGATCAAGGTACACTTGAATTTATTTATAATTGTGGGTGGGGGAGGGGCTTCTTGCTTTTTAAGCTAAGGGCCAACCAGAAAGCATATTTGAGGCGCCCTGTTTTGTGTCCTGCGTTACTCATCTTTTCTTGTCAGTGATGTCGAGGGATATTTGCTTTGCCTCTTTGGCCAGAAAATGGTCATGTGAGTAAAGGTATGATGTAGAAGTCAAACAATATTTAACATAGTGTATGTCCATTGTACATGTACTTAGTAAAATCCTGGCATTTCTTGTCAAGACTATAATCTCAAATTCTAAAAAGTACATGTTTACAATGTTTCTTACCACTGTCTTGCAATAATGATCAAAATTGGCATAAAATCATCCAAAGTTCTCTAATGAAATAAATTCTGGGAAGATGACGTGAATGAATTTTGTGTTTTGGTTTTGTTTTTGCTTTTGCTCTAATCATTTTTATTTACAGTACATTCTAGATTGATAGTTAAAGGTCTCAAAAGTTGTCATTAAGAACTATTATATTAACATGTTATATGTTTTAAGTGCTCTCTTGATTTTATAGATTTGATGGAAACAATTTTGGCCATCAACAAGAGTCTCATCGTGGTTACCATGGAAACGACTATAAACATTCTTCCCATGGTGAATCCCATCAGAGGTAATTTTGTTCCAGTCTTCTTTTGATTTTGATTGAAAATAAATAATTAAAGGAAGAGAAAATTTGAAAGTTAGAAAGAGAATGTGGTCATTCAGTTAAAATTGCGGTTTAGATTATTTTAATCAGTGCACTATAACTTTACACCTAGTTGAAGAAAAAAAAACTCTTACACTGAAAATATGGCATTGATATAAAATATTTTCCTTTATTGACAAGAAACACATTTTAAAAGTTTGAGTGGAGAATAAATTTTAATGATTGCTCTTTGTCACAGATATAATCACGACCGGCGAGACCGTGAGCAACACAACAACAACAGAGATAATTACCATCGAGAATATGGTGGTTACGCTCGCTATCGTCATGGGGGACCAGATCACCGTGGAGATCACAGGATCGAACATAGAACTGACCACCATCGACCTGACCCGCGGCAGGAACATAGAAACAGAGAATTTGATGGGTAGGGGATTTTATCTTCACAAATGAAGCAGAAAGATATTTAATTAAAAATCTAAATATATATTATGACTTAATATTATTTAGTACGTAATTTGATGGGTTGGGTTTTTCTTTGCAAAGAAATTTAAATTGAAAACCATAAAGTAATTGGACATTACAAAGAATTTGGAGAAATTGATGGGATCTTCTTGTTTGTGCCCTGATACTCTCTATTCTAAAAGGCATCCAGAAGCTGATTTGTTTTCAAAATAAGACCTCGACAGGGACCTGCTAGCTACCCACCTTGTTGGGTTGTTTTATGTATTTTTTTTAACAATTATTGTATTGTTACCTCGTATTTATTTCCCAGTGATAGAAAAAGAAAGGCAGAAGATTTCCACGATAAACGATCACCTAAAGAAAGGAGGCTTCCAGATGACGGCGCTATCAGTAAAACTAACAGTTCATCAGTCACAAATTCAACTCAACCACCACATTGACCCCTGCTGCCATCCATATCATCATCAGAATTATATATGCAATACTGGAAAAGTTAGTGACAAAATAGTCCACAAACAACTCTTACTAAGCCATCATTCATCAATGTAATGGGGACAACAAACATGTATGTGCTACGGTCTGCTCCATGTAATACTAGACTTTTGTGTTGTTGCCCCTAAGCTTTAGGAAGTCCGGGACTTTGATAATTGTGTCATTCTGGGCTGTGCTGTTCAATAGATTATCCCTGGTTAATTTAATAACGTCACAAGGAAAATCTACACTGACGTAATGGGGAATAATTTTGATATGCCCAAGTAGAAGATATAACCAACATTTGGAAGGGACGAGAAGAAAGCCTAAGATTACTGCTAAATTTGGGCTGAAAAGGTCACCAACTACATGAGATTGAATGAATCTGGAGATATTACTCTTCCATGGAGTATCCAATTCATTTTTGAGTTGTTCTTTGATGTTAAGAGGAAGAAAAGCTACATCCGCAGACTTCACTTCATCAAGAAGTACTATTAAAATTGGATATGTTTTGTTAAGAAATAAATGCATTAGCCTTGTGGTTTTATACAAAAGTATTATGTCACTTTTTCTGGTGCTTTCATTTAGCACTGTTTAAAAACTTATATTACAGTTGTGAATAAGATACCAAAAGTGCTGAATGAATTTCCACAACAGAACTATGTTGTTTGGCCATCATCAAATGAATTCGAGTGAAATATAAATTAACATTTGTAGGATAAACCAATGAATTGATAGTATATTCTGTCAAGCTCTGTTTGACTTTAAAGATTTTCTCTGAATCTGGTTTATCTTCCAGCTTCTAGAAGAAGAAAGAGCTTCTATTGAAACTGTATGAACATATTCGTCTAGCATGCTTCATTTGTCAGAGGACTCCTTCTCAAAGTCAGTCTTCTTATTCTGGAAGACCCTTTACAGTTGACCAGCAGTCAATGTTGCTGAAAGATGCAGCATGAAAAAAAATCTGATAAAACCTGTTGAATTTGCCGGAGAGAAATACCGGAAGATTTGTCTGCGAGAGGAAATCAACTGTATGATTTAAGTTCATCCATGTATGAAAAGTACATGCATGGCTTCCCCATACAGCCCAATTTGGTGATTCAAAAGTTATATAGTTTCAAATATAATGTACATTTCATTAATTATCAATCATCATTTTTTCAACATACATCATATCAACTGTTAATTATCTTGTGCGGTAAATTTAAGCTTTAAAATTGCAAGTTTTACCAATTATAAATGTAAAAGCCAGTTTTTGAACTTCACATATGCGTTAAACAATATATTTTGATAATTGAATGTTGTTCAAATTTTTGTTGTTTGTTTTGCCGTTCAAACTTTTGTCACCAATCTGTAATAAGTATGAATTTGTGATTTTGTCAAAGGCATCAGTTGATTTCTATTTTGGTCATTTATTAAATGTAACTTACTAACTTGCTTTCTTCATAAGTATATACCATAACCAGCTCATTTGAAAAGCACTGGGCTCCTTAGACCCTAGCTAGATCCTGGGTTCCATTCCCGGTGGAGGCATGCCAAATTTTCATTTATAAATAAATGCCTGCTTTATACATAGCTTAAATTTTAGTTAGTTATGGTCATTTGTGTGAAATAACCTGGACCATGAAATCTAAAAACGTTGAAGTCACGCACCGAAATGAGTTTTTGAGATGGAAATGATTTTAAGTTTTTCAAGTTTGTTCATATATAAAAACAGTTACCGGTATGTTGACATAAAAACTATTCATTTGGCACAACGCTTGTGTGAGCCAGGAGAAATCCTGCCATAATTTGAATTAATGTAAACAGAGCATGCCATTTTTGCTCATGTATCAATAAAACTTTATGATCCCACCGCGGTAAATGACCTTAAATGTAATGAGTCAACAGTTTGAATCTTGTAATGGGTGGGGCTAATAATCAGTGACCTTGAGTAACGTCTGTATTTCGAAGCGTTAATCAGATTTGTCAGCTTATTGGCACATCCACATTTAACTAATCAAGCAGAACTTGACCTAGAAATCTGGAGTTGGAATTAATGGATACCATCTAGCTTTCACTCCTTGAGAAAAATATCTATAACTCTGGCTATTCTGTAAAAATGCAAACAATTCTATTTTTGGGAGCGTACGTTACTTAAAGTAACCCAATGTTGAACCCAATTACAGTACAATCGTTCTTTCTCGCTTGACTTGTTTTCTTCCCTTCATATTTAAATCAGTTCAATTATATTGCTAACAAAATTTACAACTTTTAATTTTTGTGATTGCTAGAATAATTGGGGGGTAATAATAAATATCAAAGTTCTTAATTGAGTTCTGAAAACGAAAGTTTAATATTTGCTTATATTTATATTTTGTTATGAAATGAACTTAAATAGAACATTGATTGAATGTATTGGGGATAATGCACCCTTTATTTTAATCCAAAGGCTGTAATATGTTTTGATAAGTCATTGATTTAATGTCACTCCTTCTCATCTGAATATGTGAATACATTTTTTTTTTTGCACTGGCTAGCCCAGATTTGATAATTCGCTGAGCTTCTAAATTCTCTTCTAAATTATATTTATTTGGTTGTAAAATGTAATTTATAATTATAATTATTGTTAGCTCTTGTGGGCTATGTTTAAAATTGTGTATACTCGAAACATATCCTGGAGTTCAAAGGACAAAGACTACGGCAATATGTTGACAGCAGCAGCTCTTCTGCCCCAGTTAGAACCAACTATTTGGGTTACAATTTATCTGGCAATAAAAACTTGGAGCTCAGTTTTTCTCCAATCTGTTTAATAAGACATTTAAGTCCGCTCAGGTTTGTTGCATTGACTATACAGAGTAAGAAACGTAGCCTAAAAGTCTTGATGATTTGATGAAGCCAACATTTGCGTTCCTCTTAGAAACATTGTAAATTTCCCCGTAGGAATTTGAATTAATTTTGGAACAAACAAAGGCATTATTCTTCTGCTTGCATTTATTTTTTTGCTTTTTAAACCAGTTAGACTGACACAAGGGAAATGTATTTAGTGGTATTAAACCCAAACAAGTAAGCAAGCAGGACTCCATTAGGTCATTTTGCATTTAATACATTTTACATGATGATGTTGCTTGTTCAACATCTTAGTCACATACGCACCCAAAATGTCGATTTTGTAACTAATTCCGTTTGCCTTGATTTTTTTTTTTACAAGATTTGATGTTTGTTCAGCAATTTAAACAGTGGCGTTAAAATAAAAATTATTCCTTGGGTACAAAGCTTGTACGGACCAGGACAAATCTAGTAGTTATTGAAATTTAACAGAAAGAGGGCTGGCCATATTTGCTCAAAAAAAACTTTGATCCAGCTGCGGTGAATGACCTTGTTTGTAACAAGCCAACAGTTTGAACCTTGTGTCTAAGGGGTGTGGCTAACACGGTTGACTAGGAGTGACGTCGGTACATCAAGGTGTATCTCAGCTGTGACAGCAGTCTGACACATTTCCAATTTCTGGCAGAATTTTCAGTTTTTTTTACTTTTTACCAGGCTTTTAAACTACCTTTACCTTCAAGTCTGGGGGTAGAATTAACAGAATATCTCTTACTTTTACTTTTTGATGAAAATATATATAATTCATGTGATTCTGTGAAAACCCAATATTACAGAATATTTGGGTGCGTATGTGACTTTAAGACCAGTGAATCTGTCTAACATCAATATGGTGTAGGTTTATTCTATGGAGTGAAGCTAACTTGGTTGGCTGCGCCATCATTTACTGCCAGAGCATTTACATTATTTAAGAGATTTCTAATAACTAATAAAGTTATTTAACTGGTTAATTTAGCCTTCAAATTACTCCAGAAACAATTTTGGTGCTTGGCTAGAATCTTTATCAGCTGAGCTACAAATTATTTTTTGCTTTGAAAAAGCAACAATTGAATGATTTTTTAAATGGGCTGGTGAAATTAAAGATTGTAAAACTAATATATTTGTAAGCTTTATGTGATGTCAAAAATCATTCCAAGATTACTAAAACTATGGACACGGGCCTATGAATAAATTCACTCTTGTCATTCATATAACTGTACATGTAGTAAGGTTAGGCAAGGTGTAGCTAACAGACAGCATTGGTCCCAAACTTTAATCGGTACCAAGTTCACTGGTAAAAGCATGGTTGGCGGGCATTTCCTGTGACCTAGTGATCTCTGAGCTAAGGGGTATCAGTCAAATTGATTTAGTGTGTCCCCCCATTGGGCTGGCACAACTCCATGTGAGTGAAATAACACAAAGTACTGTGTAAAACCCCAAACAAACAGACATATCTCTGGTAAAAAGGGCAATATAGAAACACATATTCAGGTCATAACGATGGAGATACAAAAGCTTATTTGTAACAGAAAAATGTTTCATATTTATATGCTTACATATATACATTGAAGCTTAAAAATTTCAACACAATTTATAAAAGTTGTTTTCCATCTTGTATTTCTTGGTATGGAGAATTCAAAAGGTTAATATTTCTCACAAAGATTTTGAAACTTTTCTTAATGTAATTTTGCCCACAATAACACGCTTGAAAGGAATTAATGTACCACTATTAAAAGTATAATTTCTTTTTCAATTTGGAGGAGAGTTAGTCTGATAATTAGCAAAACTAGTCCAAAATTGTGGGTGGCCATCTTTGACAAAATGTTGCATGCAATTGTCTTTATAGTAGAACAGTTTGAGCACTTGGAAGCAAGTAAATGAAACATTACAAATAATCGAACGGAAATAAGTGATTATCTTGTCAAGATGTGAATCACAGCTGCTTAGAGGATCCAGTACAACATTTTAGCCTTGCTTCGCATATCTATCTATCTCTAATGTTATACCTTTTTTCCGTCAATTTCTTTATTTTTGGCTGAAGTTATTTCAATTTACAATGTGGTTTTCTTGTTTCGTGGTGTTACTGCATTTAGTCATTTGTTAGCCCGCCCTGGTGATATATCTATGTTATATTAACTTTTCCGTACCATTGTTTTGTGTGTGCAATACGATTGGGAACTGTTTCAGTTATCTAACTCTACCTTGAACTTGTCAAATATAGCCCAAGTATTGCTGCCTATTCATTGAATAATCATTTATTGTGTCCTTTTCTGCACCTACAGGTTTGATGTGATCGTGTACACACATGGACTTGTACTTTGCTTAGTGGCTGTTTTTGTTGTTGTTGTTTATGTTGTTTTTTTTTATTTTTTTTGCTTTTCCATGATAGCTTCTAAGAAAACACCATTTCATCATTGGGCCAGGTGCTCGTATAAATATATATATATATATTGTTCAAATCTCTACTGTACAAATTACATGCTAGTTTGTAAATATTAATTTGAATGAATTAAAAGATGACTATTTGATTACTGAAGATGTGTTTTGTTGTCTGTTAGTATTTGCTGATAAAAGTGTTCTGGTTTTCTTCTGATTGATTATAGAAAGTTGTTTGCAGGAGGTTCGATTGACCTGGTGCTTCTGGAGAAAAGAAGAAACAGGAACCAATGCGTTATGTCATGTACTGTGAATTTGAATGTCTGCAAGGCACCGTATGGACGAAATCACTTTCATTATGGCTAAAACTTCAACCAAGTAAAGCGGGAAGTTGGGTGGGAGGTTCTTGTGTCCTGGTGCTCTCTGAGCTAAGGGCATCAATAAGCTAATTTGTTGTGGTATACTGTGTTTTGTCCTGTAAGTTGTTTGTGTTGTCACCGTACGACGAAGTTAAGAACCAGAATGCCAGTTGTAATAGACTGGTGGTCTCATAATAAGTTTATTTGCTAAACAATTGTTTACTTTAGGTGTCTGTGTGAACTGACTGGTGGGTTGGTTGGTTGGCAAGGAGCTACCCATATAGTGGTGCTTTCTGGGCTATAGGGTATAAGAAAGCTTATTTGGGGTGAGTACGTCATGTGATTCTCCTGGTTAGCTACCAGTGACACTGACGTTGAGGGTTGTTTCTTTCCCGTAAGTAAATTACAGCGGAAAAACGAACAGACTTGGGATATCGCATCAAATGTAACCGTATGTGGAAATGGTGTACCAGTTTTGAGTTAGAAAGGGAGATAACTTTTAAAGAAAGTTTGTCAGGGTCCTGACTTATCTCCCTTGGTCTTTAGCTGAGCAAAAATCCTAGAAAATGGGACGTTTATTTTAGCCTGGCCGATAATATTTACCCTTTTAGCCCCCATCTGACAGGCGTTATTCAGTTACTTATTTTTTCACGATAAAGTCAAATCGATGCATGGTTGTTTTTGTTCGTTTGTTGTTTTTAAATTTTAACAATCCCTTGCAATTCCATTTTCTCATTCACGATATTTTATCTTTTCCGCATGATATTTCATTTTGACATGTATTCGGGTTTTGTTTATTCTGCTCGATGTTTGGTTGTTGGAAAGCCCTGTCCTACGTATACATAAAAACCGAATAGGCTAAGTCTCCACGGATAACACTCTGGGCTTCGCAAAACTATAATAAACTTAAGAAAACAAAAATTCTGTGTTGTGCCTTTTGATCTTTAAACCTAGTGTCGCGAATTTTTTTCTTCACCTTGTGAGCTGTTCAGATAATGTGGCGTCAATTTGTCCAAATAGCTGGTCTGAAATTGGATTGCTGGGGCAACGCGAAGCAGAGCAAAGGGGGCAAGTACACATATCAGACTCAAACCGCCATTGATTCGGTCTGTCACCTCTCCTAAACGGGCCGATATGTGTTTTATACGCCCGCGGCGCGATCTAAGGGTCAGGCTTGTCTGTCTTAATGTTAAAACAGGTCATTCTAAATTCGCACGCACCTCTCGATATCTTAGACTTTATCCTACGTAAGAGCCAATAATACCACGACCGTGAAATTCACAGTCATCTATCAAGATTTTAAAATTTGTCCCGACGTCTTACTAGACAACGGTAACCTTTCAAAGTAATGTGAAAATCCAGCTTCGCTAGTTGGTTTATAGTTAAGCCGGCTTCGCACGAGGTGTCATAAACCCAGTGATCTGTTTTATTAATATCTTTGTCAATACAGATAAAGATATGTAATTTTGGTCAATATATTTATACGTTTCTAGTTGAGCAGTCATCGCTACACGTCCTGATATAACCCAATCGCAATATGACAGCCATTTTTCAGTATTAAAACTGGTTAAGTCTAAATATAAAGGAGCAATTTAGTATCTATTCTTTATTTCTTCAAGCCGATACATCTTTAGTCAAATTTAACAAGCTAGGTAACTTTTTCCACCGTCTTGAATTTTAGAACTGTATAACATCACAATGCATACACTGACACAAACGTTGGGGATTTATTTTAATATTACACATATTAGTTCCAACTGTCCATTCGTTTCGTCTGCAATGTATACACCAAGGCCCTTTTTGGTGTCTTTTTTTTCCCCAGAAGTTTTAATACCTCCACGGCTGGATCTCAGACATAAACGCCAAGTTTAAATGTACATATACGACGGGTTTATTATTTATGATGCATCCAAGCCAAACTAGGTTCCTTATTATCTTCTCACTTATCCTGTTATATTCAGAATTAACTTTCTTATTAACTTAGTCAAAGTATACACAAAAGGTTCGATGCATTTCTGTTATATCTGTATAACCTAATATATATATCTATGTACTTCTACATCTGATTCATATACCACGGGTTCTAAGCCACATACGATTGGTTCTAAGCCATATATCACTTGTTCTAAGCCATATACCACTGGTTCTAAGCCATATACCACGGGTTCTAAGCCATATACCACTTGTTCTAAACCATATATCACTTGTTCTAAACAATATACCACTGGTTCTAAGCCATATACAACGGGTTCTAAGCCACATACCACTTGTTCTAAGCCATGTACCACGGCTTCTAAGCCATATACCATTGGTTCTAAGCCATCTATCACTTGTTATAAGCCATATACCACTGGTTCTAAGCCACATACCACTGGTTCTAAGCCATATACCACTGGTTCTAAGCCATATACCACGGGTTCTAAGCCATGCATATACCACTGGTTCTAAGCCATATACCATTGGTTCTAAGCCATATATCACTTGTTCTAAGCCATATACCACTGGTTCTAAGCCATATACCACGGGTTCTAAGCCATATACCACTTGTTCTAAGCCATATACCACGGGTTTTAAGCCATGCATATACCACTGGTTCTAAGCCATATACCATTGGTTCTAAGCCATATATCACTTGTTCTAAGCCATATACCACTGGTTTTAAGCCATATACCACGGGTTCTAAGCCATATACCACTTGTTCTAAGCCATATACCACGGGTTTTAAGCCATATGCCATTGGTTCTAAGCCATATACCATTGGTTCTAAGCCATATATCACTTGTTCTAAGCCACATACCACTTGTTCTAAGCCATATACCAGTGGTTCTAAGCCATATGCCATTGGTTCTAAGC
>JAVFBZ010077702.1:0-27286 GCA_032466195.1 Katharina tunicata | reverse complement strand
TGGTTCTAAGTCATATACCACTGGTTCTAAGCCATATACCACTTGTTCTAAGCCATATACCACTTGTTCTAAGCCACCTACCACTTGTTCTAAGCCATATACCACTGGTTCTAAATGATACAGGCCTACACCTGGGATCTGTGTTACGAAGCTTGCATACGTTACGTTATGGACGTCATGGTACCTATACGTTGGGCGTAAGTTACCCACACTACACGTAACTCGAAACTTTATGCGTGGATACTTCTGGTTTATTTTCGTGCCTTTAAAATATCCTCCATAAAGTTTCCAGCTACGCTATAAGTGTCAACTTCCATAGGCCTCTTAAAAGAAGATATAGACTCACGCGCTGTAATGCTGGCCCCTGATTCTGATATAGCCGCCTTTATTCTCAAGATTTCAAGCCCACTGACTAAGGAACGCTTTTTTAAAGCATCGTCTTTACTTAGCATTGGAGGGACATTCGTTCTCTATCTATATCACAAAAACATACTTCACTTGGCATAGTTGCCATAGTGTTACAATTTACTATTGGAGTACATCGCCGTCATTTAAACGCAATACTCTTTAGCACTGCGTTCAAGATCAACCGCTTCATGATTAAATTTGATTGTGATATTTAAAAGCACACAACTGAATGTATCGGGCTCTAAAAACACAGGCCTGTACTCAAGAGTATTATGTTTATATCCCAGGTTCTAATGTATTTCTCTCAGGGTCTTCCTATCGATGTGCTAGTTATATTGTTTTGTATGTAAATTAGCAAACTATATATCCAAGAGCTAGCTGCTAACTTCGTCCAACCTGGTGCTACGAAACTACCGAGAAACCAATTTGCCAAGTCCTGCTTTGTGCCCTGCCATTGGTACGGGCCATTGATCGTTGTCAGTGATTTTGACGGTGATTTCCTTCACCCATCGATTGAAAAAACCCCACTCATTTGAGAAATAATGCGTTCCCCAGCCTTGTCAAAGCAAGTTTGAATGAATTTAAATCCAGGAAGAATTTCAACAATTTTGAGTACTATTTTAAATATTTAAGCAATCTAAGTTTGTCCCCATGTAATGGAAACTTAAACAGACTATTGAGAGGGGAAATCGTTTGATGACGTAAGGTTAGCTCGCTATTGACAAGGTACTCGTTAAACATTCGTTAAAGAAATGTACGCGTCAGAAAAGGCCGTTAGAATAACTGCATTCTCGTTTATTTGAGCTTTATTTCATGGCAGCGATAGAGCGTTTCATCTTATTCTTACACCCCCTCCTTACAAACAAGCCCAGCAAGCCTTGTGCTTTTCGATCAGTCAAAGCCGCTGCAGTCTCCGTACGTTCAACACTGAAGACGCCGGTTAGAACAAAGAAAGTGGCAAATGAAAACACACAAGGTCCGCCGTGTTTTGTACACAAGGCCTTGTTGACACAACCCGGCGTAGAATTGACACTAGGGCTGTGTAGCCTGTTACTTCAAACAGTCGCTCTGTTCACACCTCGCTAGCTGTGTTGACGCGGATCACATCGATATCAGTTGACCGACTGCGTTAACTCACTGCGAAACACAAAAAAACATGACAAAACTACGACCTCCCTATACATCTTTATATACTGCTCATATACCCACTGATACCTCAGTCATAACAGAACGTTCCTGCAACTTTTTCGTTTTATAGTGAAAGCTTTAAATTAGACGAAGACCAGTTGAGTGCTTAAAATATACTTTAAAATGATCATACATGTCAACTCAAATCTACTAGAAACTCAGTCCTACTGTCCATGCGTGCGAACTTTTCAAAAGCGTGAACAAAATTTTCAAAATTTAACTTGCCCTGGAACATGCTTATAATCGTACTGTTGCTCTTTAGCGGAATTTCATAACTTATTAAGTCACAAAAACTTCTGTACAGTGTCTAAATTATTTGAATTATTTGAAAAATCAATAGTTGTAGCTCTCTGTTTTATTTTGCTCGCACATCTTAAATGTCTTTTTCTTTCTTATAGTTTCAAGTTTATATCTATGCTTTTATAGTTGTTGCAGTAATAATATTATATATTTTAAACAAGAGTAATGGCACTGGCACAGGGATATCTACTAATTATAGTTGATAAATTATCTCCTGCTCTAGATCAATTCTCAGAGACAAGTTTCTAGATAGACCTGAATCTCGAGTTGTTCTGGATAATCTAAAGGCGCATCTCGAGAGAAGGCAATACATGTAACATGTAAATTAAGAAGATAAATATGTGGCGAATATGTAACACACATATATATTAGGTATGGGTTAAAATAAGTAAGGGAGTCACGTCTAACAATTGCTTGACTACTTTAAATGAACACGTGATTTGTTTCAAAGTTATAAATGTACATTTTATAGTTGAATCTGACGCTCACCTAAGGCTCATGGTTCCCAATTAATGACGCTTTCCCTCACACGAATATACGGGTGGTTAGGCGGGAGCCTCTTGGTGCCCTGGTGCTCTTTGAGCTAAGGGCAGCAGGAAACTGATTTGTTGTGGTGTCCTGATTTACGTCCTGTAAGTGTATTGTGACGTATTCTATGTTGCCAGCGTCGTTTTTAGTGATTTCCTTCACCGATGGGCTGACACGCCGTCATATGAGTGAAATAACCTTAAGTACGGCGTAAAGCCACAGCAAACGAATCAAACAAACAAGCAATCATCCATCCATTGATCTCTGCTGACCAAGCGACCAGAATAATGAGGTTATATGAAGGCAACCAGAAATAGCTTTATATTGACCCAACTTCTTGACATGCGTGGAATTGGCAATGTCTTCGTGTTATGAACAGCGCTGAAGGAAAATCTGTATTTGAAGGGGAAAGTTTTCACTGTAAACAACATCATAACTGACCTATGTTCAACGCGTGAACAATCCATGTCATCTTATTCCGGATATTTGTGTTTGTTGGATTGGTGTTTACAGCGTCGTACAGAAGTGTCTATCACATATTGGACGAGGTTCGAAGGAAAACCGCAAAGAAAACTAATAAAACCCCAAACCCTCATGCAATCTCCGGAAGATCAGTTGTTTTCCGTCGGGCTCTTGAATTTGTGTAATAATAAAGAAAGCATTCACCGTTAGAACAATAAATTTGGTTTCATCAAGGTCTCGAATTTAGGTGAGCACATGCATACTTAATTGTTTCTGCAGAGCGTATTTCGATATTATTACGCTTATATTATTTAAGTTTTCCTAGGGTATAGCAGCTTGTATCAGCTTCACGATTGTCACTTCAAAAGGAAATCACTCTTATAAAAAAAAACAGCATTGGGCTAGCATATATATATATCATGCTTTAATTAGTCGATATCCCTGTGCCAGTGTGATTACTCTTGACAAAAATATATATCATCATCCAATCATTTAATTCCAATGGTTTGAAAATAAGGAGAAGCGATATATTTATTCCATATAAGTAACTGCTTATCTTCCATGATTCAAACTTCTAGTTTATTTTTAACGTAACGTTTCGATGGCATATTTTTGAAGCACATGATCAGTGTTGTCAAAGTTGAGGTATATATATAGAGGCATTAATTAAACACTAGTTCCACATTCAAAAGTCAAAGATACTAAGATAAACAAGAAGTACAGAATATAATACTAGAGAGAAAAACATAAAATGTAACAAAATCAGTGTCAGCTGTGAGATTGAAGAACCCCTTGCCTATGTTGAGTTTTGGTTTGAGGCGGCGCATTTGGATAGCCTTCCGGCCTTGTAGGAGTGGAGTTGCATGGTATATTGACCTATATTGACACGCCATTGACCTCTAGGTGGTCGACTATAGAGCAGATTAGAATCCCTAAGGGTCGTTGGATGTCATATGTGCTCTTTAATTTTCTTCTGTATACCGCGGTTGGTTTCCCCGATGTATTGCTCTTCACATAAACAAGTTATGATATAAACAAATATATCCAATCAAAGGTTTTGCTTAAAGCTTGTCTTTTAATCATTTGTTTCATGCCCTCTTTTCGTATGCGCATATATATCAGTTGTATATGGTCATGAACGTTTAAGCGAAATACCAGGACAATTAACCGTGAGCGGCCATATCTGAGTGGGCTTGGTTGTCTTCTCTGAAAAGGTAATTCCTACGGGAATGGTAAAGCCAAGTATGTTCCTCGTCTGAGGCTGGAAACTACTTCACAACAGGTCTATTACGTAACCAGATTGGAAACACGGTTGACTCCCTAAAGCAGTATGACTGTCGAGGAAACCTATACGTTGGAAGACGAAGCTCGCAAAGCAATTCTTTATAGACGATCGAGTTACGGCTTGAAACTCTGCTAGTGATGAAGTGATGCTAATTACTATTGACCCTTTGGGCCCGGATCGTTCGTCTCTATCGACCGTATTCCAAACACCGTCTAGCGCTGACTCAAGCGACTGACTCAAGCGACTGAACCGTACTCCGCAACTGGAGCTCTATTTAGAGCAGAAACCTTTCCAGTCCAACCACTACCCCATATATTTCGAGCTAATACTGGTTTAAAGTCCTGTACCATTGGACATTGATTATAAAGGACACATATAACCTGATGTGGCTTGTCAATTTACATTTAATTCCGTTGGCCTAAATATACAGACCACTGCTAGTTCAAGATCGCTATATATAACCAAGTAGTTCAATATTTCAGGACGAACGAATGGCTTCAAAGTATAATGCTATGTAGAGTAAAAGATAATGCATATTTTAAATGTTATAAGCAAAGAAACAGACAACGTTGTAACTCATTACAATGAACATTCGTCTGATGAATGTTGTGCAAATATAGGATATCACTGTAGAAAACGGTTGATATAATGGTAACACGTATACAGGACAGACAATACATTATTGAGAAACGTTTAGTGTCATCAGTAAAAACAGTAATTATTTTGAAGAGTAGCGCAATATTTTGTGTACTGTCTCCTTTCTCTACAAACTTTCAATCTCTTTGTTACATTAACCCTCTGGCTAAGGGCAGTATGTCCTGATCATAGTCACCCTTTCTTTACTTTGCACTGGGGGAGATTAATTTTCAATCAGAACAGAACACTTCACATGTTATGGTTGTGTAAGTGTAGCTATATACTGTAGGAGTACATCGCTGTTCTAAACGATATGCCATTGAGTATAAAAAATCACTCCAATCCAATCTTTGTTAAATCATAAAGTCATCATCGGTCATCTTATCATGTCGTCTTCTGTCATTACAAATGACGTGCTTATTAAAGGTTTGCCCTCAGACCAACAAGATTAGGCTATGTTTCAAGCTTCCCTTTATATTGTCTGTACTTAGCACTGGAGGAATATTATTTTTTCCCCAACCGTGAAAACAAAACACTCCACATCAATGATTGTGTTAGGGTATATTAGTTTACTGTTGGAATACTGTTACATAAGCACCAGGCGATGAAAATACCACACCAACACCAACCGATCCAACCTTAATTTAATTCTAAATCATTATTTTTCAAATATAGTTTATATGTTTAAAATTTGTTAGTGTTCTAAGATAACATATAATTTCTCATTTGACAACTGGCTACTAGCATATACTTTAATACTTTATTGTCTAAATTCATCATCGTATTTATACACTGGCTTGTTCTAGGTTCAATGCCAACAACAATTATTTTAAGTGGGTGTGGTTAATAGCCCTATGGTGAGTCCGCAAAAGTTGCATTCTTCCCTAAAACCGATTAAAGAGAATAGGTAAGAGCAGGCATATATCATAGGTGAGTGTTTTCGAGCTTTCTTTCGTATTTTGCACACTTTCGGCAGAGCAAATCAACTAGATAAGTGAAACGACCTTGAGTATATATATCAAGTTTAATACCGGATAAAATAAATTCCAACAATTTGCAAACGATGAGCACAATGTTAAGTGTTGTAAACCTTTTGACCATAAGTCAATTAGTAATGTTAAAACTAATTCAAAACAGAACACACAAGAAAATGAACCCAAATACTTAGAACTTGGAAGCCTGTTATCCCTCACTATTGTCCAATAATACTGTGTAGACTTGGGTAAAATGATATCTAGATATCTGTTCCAATCGATGGTATTGTGGGGGGATTAAGTCTCCTGAAGATTCCATCCAAATGGATTAGGCCAAGAAGCTTCGGCGGCTGAACCTACGTAAGTTATCTTAGCCGAAATCGTATTATACTTCAGCGAGTCAAGATTCCGACAGCTTTGGCACTGTGTTTTCTTTTACTTACAATACAAGTTGAAAACGGTGTTGGATTATATTAGCGTTCTTTATAATCTTATCTTGTTGGACATGGAGTCGAAACCTTGTTTATAGAAAGAATATCCTCTGGTAAGGAAACTGTTGAAACCTTGTCTCTGTGGAATTATGTATACGAAATGTCTGAAGATGGGATTACCAGACCGGCCAGTGTTGACGTATTGAAATGACCCCGGAAAGATTTGATTGATCGTCGTCTCATCTTATCTCGCCACGACAGAGTGAAGTCGATCAATGCCAGATCAATATAGGGGAAAAGTCTACTTCTCCTGTGGCTTTACACCTCTTAGCTCAGGAAAGTGATAATTCTCCCTGTGGCAAAAGCTCTTTTCAACTCCTACAGAAAACCTATAAGAAAACTAAGTTCTACACAGAAAGACGTCTTAAAACGAAATCAATGCTTAGTTTAGAGTATTCAACATATAAGCAAAAGCTCAAGATATAAGAAAGGTTATTGCTTAATACTGTAGACAAATTCAGTAACACTCCACGCTTCAAAGTTTACTATCTTAGAAGTAAAACCATGTAGACGATGGTCTTCTTAAAAAGAAACGATAATCGAGATGCATTTTTGCCTGTTGCCAGACTAGAAATCATGGCCGACATGACAAGGCTGGTCAACTTTGTACTACGACTTAAGTCAAAACAATTTTTCACACACATATAAAAAAAATATATCCACAAAAACTCGAAGTGAAATTTGTTGGATTGCTGGCCAGGAAATGAATGTATTTGTATTCCGTACAAATCTATACACTTTATAAAGCAGCACATAAGTAAAGATAGTTTAACGATTTTACGCACTTATAATATGCAAATTTTGAAAATATTCTAAACAACTAAAAAATAATAGGCTGCAGCTTATATATGACAGATCACAGTCTTTGTTTTTTTGGGGGCAATGTTAACTGAAACTTTCAAAGTAGTTATTTCTGAAAGAAGACAAATCAAGAATCTTTATTTCAAGTATATATCGGGCTGTTAGGAATGTTTTCCAACCAGAAAACAGAACACTATTTGACACATGCCTCATGCTGATATTATTTCACATGAAGCGGTTCTTACTGCGATACCCTCTGGCTCTATACACTTCTGTTTAACAATACCACATGCATGCTGTCAGTAGCAAAGAGGAACAGTAACCTATGTTTTGCGTTTTCAAACTTTTATTTAGTTGTTTGATTGGCGTTAAACGTCGAACTCAAGGGAATTTAACTTATATTTTCTGTAGCCGGTGCATATGGTGCAAAAGAAGCCTAACAAAAAAAAAACACGCGATCTCCGCATCCCCCGGAAAACTTTCCTTGTATAAGTAAGGCCGTCCAGGGCATTCCAGCCTCTACCGGGTATAGTGAAGGGGACATGTTTACACACTTTGTTACACATCATAACATTCACAGTTTTGAGGTTGTATTGGTGCCGCTGTTAGTTGTTGAAATATACACCGCCTTAGCATAATCAATCTATCGATCAATCATAATAAATCAATCATGAAAATAAATTCCATAACGGTCCATAAATCTAGTGGGAGCCTCCTGTGCTCTGGTGCTTTCTGAACTAAGGGACACAAGGTGCTGATTTGTTGTGGTGTCTTGTTTTTGTTAATGTTATGTAAATGTTTTGTCATGTCTTGCTTGTTGCCAGCATCGTTTAAGGTGTTTTCCTTCACCGACTGTGCTGGCACGCCGTCCTATAAGTGAAATAATCTTGAGTACGGCATATAGCCCCAATAAAAAAGCAAACAAAAGCTTTCCATAAAAACAAATTTTATATCTTTTGATTTACACGAGAACTCAAGACAGTCTTTGTGATGTGTATCTAAAGCTATAGCCTTAGTAAGGACAGTATGCGGCTCTCTGACCGGGAAAGAGCAGCATGTTTTGAGTATCATTCATGCTGTCATATTTGACACTAGAGAAACAGAGCTAGGGAAGTTACTTAATTTTTTAAAGTTGTGTAACAGTTTTTTGTTGCTGAAAAACACTGCCGTCATATAAGTGAAATGTCCTCGAGAACGGCGTCAAACACCAATCAATCAATCAACCAACCAATCAATCAATCAAAAGTACTGCTATAAGACCAATGTTAATGGTGGACTCAACACAATATATACTGTTGTAGCTGATAGCTTTGCTGCCAGGACTGTAGGAAAATAGCAAAATCAAAAAATATCTACGTACGATAAGGACGTCGGTTTTTAGATTTTGTAGAAAGACAACCTAACCCGAAGATAACTATAAACTTGTTGAAATTACAAGGCGTTCTATAATGAAACCAATAATTAGCTGCTTCCTTATTAAATAAGTTCTACCAACATTACTCAGATTAAGAAAAACATATACATATTTACTATTGGCTAATTTAACGATATATTTTTTATCTTGTACCTGTGTATATTTGTGTAGAATGACTGCAGTCAGTATTCCTGAAGATGACATAAATACAATTAAATTTTGTCTAAATATCGTAGGAACAAAATGAAGATTTTTGGAGTCACTTTTCACCTGTATTATAACAGATTACTCTATACGCTAATGTTGTAGAAGATCGGCTGAAGTGTATGTAAGATTCTTGCAGTGTCTAAAAACAGTTAATTTAGCCCGATATTCAAACTGGAAGAGTGTAGAAGCCGTGAAATAGGAACCTCAGATTTTGCAGTTCTAAATATCGGCGTTGTGGTAAACCTTTACGCAGAATAAGTTCAAGAGTACGATCGCAAAGTTCAGACTTTATCAAAAACAGGGCACGCACCTGGGCTGAAGGCCACCTGGCGATTCGTGGAGACGAGGCACGCCGAGGTACAGCGATTATCACCGATGTGTTACGAATATTCAAACCTCGGTGACAGCAGTTCGAGTGTTTGTTGAGAATGTCATTGGATTGTGAAAAAAAAACCCACAACCAATTTCCTCATTGGTTAGCTCTAATCTTAGGCAACAACCCGAAGAACACATTGCAACAGCCCGTTGAACTGTATGCTGGAGTTTTAAGATAAGGTGTTTGGTTTTGTAAAATGTAATTTGGCGTTAAAGGAGAAGAAAACTTATTATTAGCCCATACCTATATCCAGAGATTGTGTCATTGCAGTATAGATACGTTTTACCAGTGCACTATAACTTTACAAAAACCTAGTCGAAAGTCTAAGATTGACAACTAATAAACTCCGACATGTGTAACTCAGCGGAAACAGCAATATGTGTCAGACGTGCCTGTCTTTTTATCAAAATGCGCCAAAAAGTGCATAAATTTAAACCATACGTACAACAATGAATTAGATTTCTGGATTGGGATTACGTGACGTCAGACCGTAAACGAAGTTATCCATAGCCTTCGAAAAAGTTGTATTCTATTTGGCTAAAAATTATCTGGGTCGATCTTCACAAGATCTTTTCGATCCTTTTCTCCTGCAGGAATTCCTTCTTTCCTTTATTTCACCACAATTAATCTTATACATACACATAACACAGTGACCGAGTGAGATCAATTCATTTAACTAATATTGCGTAAGATGTAAGATGCTACTTTTGTTTTGTTAAAAAGGTAATATTAATTTTGAGAATATAAAATGAGATCATCAAAATACAATTAAGACAACAATAATGATAACTGATCAAATTATTAGATTATTAATTAATAAATAAGAAAAGGTAGGTTATGCATATTTATAAAAAATATATAGGAATAAAAGGTGCCTAATAATGGCAAGAAAATTAGAAGGGGCTTTTTTAAACTGAATGAGAGCCCAAAGACTTTAATAAGCAACTAATAACTAGGTTAACTTTTTGCTAAAAGAAAAACGATATATTGGAGTTTCGTACGTCTTAGTACTCTCTGGGCATGCCGGGTGAAGCAGAATTGTTGTCATGGCGTTGTCCTGCGTCGTTATGTTAAAGTTTGATTAGGGTTTTACGCCTTACTTAATGTTAGTTCACTCATTTTGACAGCGTATCAGCCCAATGGGTAAATGAAACCACCCTGAACGAGTCTGGCAACACGGTAGGCAATGCAGTACACTTACAGGACAAACAAGTGCGCACTGCGAGACATACCCCGTGGCCTGCAGCAAATACGAATCATGTGGCTGCTGGCATTGAAGCATGTATTATTAAAATATGTCTCAAAGCCTTTGAAGCATGTATTATTAAAATATGCCTCAAAGCCTTGACATTCTGTGCTGTGTGCATTTAATAACTCGCTTTTTAAGAAAATCATTGTAAAATTGAAAATTCCGGCTCCGTTATAACGTGCGTAATACTATCAGGTATATATTGCCCAATTTTCAGAACAATCCTAACTTTATTGACAGAGAAATAGTCCATTTAGTTAGTGTTACATCAACAACAACAACAAGAACAAGAAGAAGAACAACAAAAGCGCCAACAAGAAAGTGAGTAAGATCTAGACCCCGTTCACCACGGGGTTAAAAAGGGAAAGAACACCACAACGTAGAAATCTACTCCTTGGTGCCCCTTAGCTCAGATAGCACCAAGGAACAGGCTGCCGTTCAACCACCCGCGTTTTTCTTTCCAATGATGTCGAAAGTGGTTTCCTTCCAAACAACTTTACTGCTGGCGATTCGGTCTCTGAGGGTCGTGGGTTCGATTCCCTCAAGGGTCCCAGTTTGCCAAATGTTCTGAAAACGAATCTATAATGTAAAATAATGTTAACCCCAAAAACTAAAATATTGTAAAAGGTCAATTTCTCAAAGACACTACGCATAGTTCATCCGTAGTTAGAAAGTATAACATCCATATGAGTGAAATACTTTAGTTGCGATGTGTGTATCCTCAATCATACAAACAACTGTCATTTCTGACAAAATAACAAATATCGACTTTATATATATGACGACGGAATATGTTTAGATCTGCACGGACGTCAAGGTGATAATACAAATTTAAATTACGGTGGATTTTTAAAGAGGACTTGCTTTGGTCAGTTTCTCAGTGCGAATATACTCCTATGTGGAATAAAAGAAGTACGGGTACTTTAAAGTAAACTCAGTGTATTTCATTTCCACCTTCACACAAACAAACACTGGTACCGTGTTTCAGCTCTACATGCCTTTGATAAAATGTATGCCTTCCAAAGTTGATTAAAAGTTCATCGTCATTTGCACAACCTGAATATAAATAAAGTCGGTTAGAGCGCTAGCCCTGCTAGCCAGAGACCCGAGTTCGAGTCCCGTCGGAGGCAGGCAAAATTATCTTTCTCTACGTTTATACAGAAATATATAAAATCAAATGTCATTTCAGATGGAGCGCTTCAGTACTAGCATAAGCTATCATATTAAATTAGCCTCCATTTGAATTTGAAGCACACTTCACGTACAATAAGATTTTGAGTTTATCAGTCTTTAGTTTCTTTGGCCTGACAAGAGGTTATGTAAATGTCACTTCATGTTTATTTCATCCTGCCAATCTTGAGCCAGGTGTCCGTCTAGGTGGCCGTGATAAGTCACGTGCACTTCAGATTGGATTAAAGTTCGAGGAGTTGATAATACTTCACGATAAATTGGTAAATTCTTCAAATGTCATAGCTCAGAGCATTAAACGCAGGTGGGCTCAATTAAATATGTATGTATTTATTGTCGATATACTTGAGTGATATCGCACAAATAAGCTGCCACAATTACACCAGGTATTGTTGCTCAGTGGGCCCTGAAGTTTATTATATATTTCGTTTAGGTGAAAATTACCTAGTGATATGTCTAATTTGCGTCACGGAGGATAGCTTCTTAAAAAATAAAGGTCTACCCCAAATCAAGCATCCATCCTCGATCATTCCCTTGTTTTATTACTAATCTGGCTGGACTGTATAAATTACCAGTTTTAATGATGGATTAAAGGGAGATAACTCACGTGTATTGACTACCAAATGATGCCATCGGATCTAAATTACACTTTAATAACACACATTAATCGATATGTATTACTTGCAAAGATTATCACAAAGAATATAGCCCTTTATTGTAATATTGCTTAAGCGATTGGTGTTTTTTTTGGCAAAGGGCCGCACCGTGGCCCAGTTAGTCGAGCGTTGCACTGAGGAGTGTTCTTTACAGTACCTCGCGTAGTCTCGAGTAGCCTTGTTTACCTCAAATATACAAGGGAAGTTTACCGGTGGCTGTGGAGATCGCGGGGTGGTTTTAAAGAGTTTAAAAAAAAAAATAGACCTTTGCTACAAAGATATATAATTTTACACCACTAAATTTCAAATGGGATTTTCTCCTTATGTATGTAGTCTAAAGGCAGAAATCCATATATTTAGTATATTAAGTTAATTTTCAGCCCACATGCTCATGCGGTTGTACACAAGGATTAATCGAACAAGCGATCGGATGGATGGACATACATACATAAGATCAAAAGCAAGTCGTGAACCCACTTTGACGAAAAACATTGAAAAATTAAGCGAACTGCGTGTTCTTCTAAGATTAATTGGAGACAATTTGAGCAAATAATTGAGTTAGTTTCTGAAAAAATGTATAACCCCTTGTCTGTCTGTTATCGATATTTCATGTCTTTTTCGTATCAACGAACCTTTGATCTGAACGCTTCGCTTATCAAACACCTTTTCTCCATGAAGCGTATACAAGTTTGAGCTTAAAGAAACTATTCCATACCTTATGTGGTATTTTCAATAATTTTACTTTCTCGTCTTGGGATTAAAAAAAAGTCAATAATAAAGATACTAATTGCGTCTGTAATATTCACATTTTTTCTCTCAATCTTTAATCTGGGACTATAGCTATTGGAGTATTCCGGTAATGTTTTATCTGATTGGTGTCTACGAGTTCCGAGACATCCAATCAATTTGCGTGGCATTATATTCTGGTGTTATATGCTCGATCTGCCAAGGATTATATAAAGTAGAGTGTAGAGTACCTCGGATTTAAACTCTTGGATAGCGAAGTTGACCTATCTGAGGTGATGGTCTTTTCTTACATATAGCTGTATATTTTCTTACATCTTACGTATAGTTACATCGTTGTCTTCCGCAGATCCGCAGACAATCAATGGCATTCTAAAAAAGAAGCTATCCTACATCCTTCGTCGAGATGGGTTAGCACGTGACGTGAACAATAGAAGCTCTCGCGAGAATACGAATGAATCAATGGCTGTAACAATAGCATAAGCTGTGCCACAGAATAAATGTATGTGTATACTCTAGATCCAAAAACTTTTGTCCAACATTTGACTCTTGTTTCACACCCCATGTGCTGTGTGCAGTGTTGTCATGAAATTGAGTAGTAGAGAGAGGGATACATGTCTGATCTGGTCACAAGTTTATCTATTGCTTGTCTTGAAGTGAAAAGTGAGTAGCCAGGTACATTAACTAACAAATAATACAATACGAATTCAATTCCCATGACCAATAAATCAATTGCATAATCTGTGAACCCATAAATGTTGACCTACCAATGAACAATCGACATTTCTTGAAAGGCGTTACACTATAAAATGTTACGCAAGATGAGTTGTTCCCCTTTGCTGATATTCAAAAGAAAAATCGTTAGAATCAGGAGATTTTGTTGGGGGTCATTCATTGCAAACCGTTATAAACAAGCAAATGGTAGTATAGACTATGGTCAAATTTGTTTCCGTAATAGTTTTTTTTTACTTCACGTTTAAATTCGGAGACTAACGGTTAACATTTCCGCATACAGCAGTACGGACTGACAGAAAGACAAGCCAACATGGTAACGCACACGTAGTAATGTTCGATTGGATAGGTAGGTCTCCAGTATTTCCAATCACATATCATCGATGAATATTTTCAGGAGACTAAATAACGAGATATAATTTTCGTTATGGCTGGTTTGTTATAAGCGCTTTTATCTCGAATCAATCCTTAACGCCTTTTCGTTTATCTGGCCTCGGATCTTTTTGTGTCATAGCCCAAGAGTTGATCAATTCATTTAACCCTACGAGCATGACTTATCCTTGCATTTGTTTGTGCGCAAAAGTGGTTGTTAAATTGCCACTGTGCGATTGTTTAATAAGCCTATACATTTATGTGTTTGCATACAAAGATATTATAATAAAAAATCGCGGAAAATGGTAATCAGATTAAAATTCCGATAAAAAAATAACCGTTCTATATACTGAAAGAAAATCTTCACTGCAAATGGTTGGTCGATTTCGTGAGAAGTTGTCTGTTTACACGAGTTGTCAGTTTACACAAGTTTTTTTTTTCAATTTTGCATAGAAAGGATAGAAATTGAACCGAGCACCTTTGTCATGCAGTTAAGACAAGATGTCGGTATTCTCAGGCGACAGTTTAGACAAGATGTCGGTATTATCAGGCGACAGTTTAGACAAGATGTCGGTATTCTCAGGCGACAGTTTAGACAAGATGTCGGTATTCTCAGGCGACAGATTAGACAAGATGTCGGTATGCTCAGGCGACAGATTAGACAAGTTTTACTGTAATATTTCTGCTGTCTGTATCATTGGAGGGGCCGAGGGCCATTAATACTCCTACAAAGCCTACCACATTGTTACTGGTTCTGTTTAGTATCACTGTTAACTGTTGATGCACACCGACGTAATATAAGTGAAATACCCTCAAGTATGACATTAACCACAATTCAGACCAATATATCTAGATAGTTTATCATGTTGTATATAACCACGATGGAAATTCTTATCTCACTTAAATGTCTCGGTATTAAAGTCAAAAATGAATTAAACGATGGCCCTCAGGTGCCACCAGCCTTTTCACTCGGAGATTTTAGATCGATATTTAGAGCAAATAAATTACAAGGGGTCATTTGTTCACTGGTTTATCTAATGCCCGTTTGTCTTGAACAAATCTATAACGCCCTTTTCTAGCACAAGTCTTTGATCTTTTTTTTCGCGTCAAAGTCTATAATGCATGCACTTGTAAATCCATTTTGCCCATCGACCAATGGTTTGCGGACAACTCAATGTGTTAGCTATAATACCATGTACTCTGGCTTGGTGGTTTTATTCACATTTCTGAATCTTATTGATTCACCAAGGAAGTAACAAAAGTAAAAAAAAAAGAAAGAGTAAAATTAACATATAAAACAAAATAAACACTTACTCGTAGCACATTAAAAAATATTAAACGAGTTTTCTCTCAAATCAATCCAAAATCTGGGAACTCTCGTTGATCAGTCACGCGGTATAGCCCTGGGCCAGCTGCATGAGTCCCTTTCCATGTATCTGGAATAGGTTCGATCCCCCCTGTGGACCGTAGGTACATAAATACAATTTCCGGCGGCTGCGGAGATCGCGGTGTTTTTTTTTGTAAGTTTTTCCCCTGGGTTTCCAATGTTTACCGGAAACGTTAAGTCATTATATAAGAGAAATACTCTTGAGTATGACTTAAAAAAACCCCCCAATCAAATAAATAAATAAACCGTCGCCCTGGAAGAACATAGTTTTGCAGCTAAGCATGCTACGGATGTGTCCGTGTTGCTGTTTATATCTGAACTAGACCGCATTCACATTAGTGAAATACCCTTGCGCACGGCATTAAACACCAATCAATCAATTAAAATTTCAAGTCTCAGAACTGTAGTTATCAATAGCTAGGTTGTTTGTTTCAAACGCTGATTTCGCACAGTCGTTATTTATCATAAATGAAGCTTGTACGGTATAGATTTTCATCATTTAAGTTAAAAAGAACTGACAAACCAAGTCGTTTATTCTATAACGTTTTATATAAGTTAATTACTTGGATGTGTCCCAACCATATCGCTTTTAAATGAATAATCAATAATCAATGCGATATTGTTCTTTTCCTTAATTGCATCGATGATTTCTTATGTCCATGTAAGCCAATTTATTTTCTACACAAAATTTTCTATGCCGATGTCTGTTGATATATGTCAACAGACATTCCATTTTAATGTTGTCAATGTCTTTAATACGGTTCTTTGATTTATCTCCCAATGATGATTTCAAATATTCAGTGCCAAAATATTTCTTTTTCGGAAATGATATCCATTGAAATCGACAACCGACTTTTCCATTTCTATCTCTAGCTGGCTAACCTCCATTAATGGTGAAGAAAAGATTCGATGAACTGGTTATTAAGAAATCGTTCTTCATTCTGGCTCAAGCGAAGATGCGCATATCCGATAGAACGGTATTCATGATTCAAGACTTGTCGAATAGCGGTCTGCGGAACGAGTTAAAAATGGAACTACTTAGAGCTGGAAGACCAATCGATTTTCCCGCCAGGGAAGCCCTCTTGACGGCTGGCTTCAGGCGAAGTCGTTATGCCGCATCGCTTGTTGTATGTAGTTTTTTTCCTCTTATCCAAGACTGACTTGGTTTGTCTAAGTACATCTTTCCACCTCTTTAGTAGTTAGCACACAGCTCACTGGAACAAATCCCTGTAGAAAATAAACGTTGGAACAAACAGTTATATTTACATTTAATAAAGACTTATTTGGAATAAGCAAAAACGACAAAATCCATAGATTTACTTTGATATTTTTTACTCTTGTTTAGAGAATACATTTCGTTTTATTTGTAAATGGTTTAGACATATGGTAAATTACCGATGCTATTTTCTGGCAGTTTAATTGTCGGTAAGCGATATACACCGCAGAGAGCCTCAAATTCTTTGCCTGAATCTAATAAAGCGTATTTCGCTGGAGTCCCAGCTGCAAGGGTTGGTAACTTCGTCAACACTCTCTGTCAGAGGCCCGTCTTAAAAGGGAGAAAAAAGTGGCGAAGAGGGGGCAAAAAATGAAGAAAAAGTTTTTAACAGTCATTTTATGGCTCTAGGCCCAGCGAGCACTCAAGTGTGTAAGATGTGACTTGTAGATGTATAGGAAATGATATAGGGTTTTGTATTCTGAAGCTTTTCACACGGAGGGCTTTCTAGTTGACGTTGCCCTAGGCTGAATTGACAACGATGCCTCTGCCCCAAGGGCCAGTTTTCCCTTGGTTGGTTTCCTGGGTGCCGCAGGGCTATTTACCACGAATAGTGTCGGTGGGCGTCGCCGAAGTAGGGCCCACTAAACACTGGGTGACTGTCAAACGAATTTTGTAGAAGAATAACACCGCTTTTCTTACTGTTAAGAGAGGAATGATTTATCAAGGGGAAGCAGTCAAGCGTGGACCACAGACACTTTGTGTAGATCTCGCCCAACCTCTGTCTCCCCCGTACCGTCATATGAATTAAGAGAAACACCTTAAAGTCGCATCGTAGATTAGCGTAGACAATATAATGACCACCACATCTTACATTTGTTTGTCCTTCCTCACGGTTTGAATGAATAGAAACGGTAAACGATTAAAATCGCAAATTGAAAGTTTTACAAACATTAGTGTTATATATTATAAGTTTCAAAATAAATTTTGACATTCTATAGAACCAGAAGTAGAATAGGCTATGCATCTTTGCAAATATTTTTCAACGATATGAAATAAATAAATATACATATCGGCTTTAATTAGTCGATATCCCGGTGCCAGTATGATGACTCTTTATAAAAATATAAATACATTTATAAATGTAGAGAAAGAAAATTTTGCTCGCCTCCATCGGGATTCGAACTCGGGTCTCTGGCTAGCTGGGCCAGCGCTCTAACCGACTGAGCTACAGAGGCTGTACTTATATACATGTATATATGCACAGAGCTTGCATTAAGGGACAAGTTTTTCAGACTGAAGTTAATGTATGTTCAGCATAGTGTGCAATTTCTAACGCTCTGTGTGTTTCCCTATATAAATGTCTCCCATTTAATAAGCATTCATTACTTGGGTCGACTTTAAGTTCGTTACAGGTCGCCGGGTTGGCATAAAGATGTACTGGTCTGGCGTGGTATATACGGAGTATAACTTATAAGGCAGTCAACACACAAACGTGAAGGGGCTTTATATCTCCGATTCAGCCCCATCGTTGTTATCGAAAATCGGGCCTTTATTCACCTGTCATTATCACTGTTTTTCTATTTCAATTTACTGTTTAGTACTGCTTTGTTAAAAAAAATAACAAACTGGAAAGAAAAAAGCTTATTCGCTCAAAATGTGATACCCCGGTAATGTGTAGAAAATTTTTACATTCCCTTTCACCGCTGAAGCAATAATAATGCGACTTTTTATACGGTTTCATTGGCGATTAGTTATCTCGACATTAGAGAAAAAAGTAGCTATTTAGTTTCAGTTATAGCGATTGCGTGGTTGGGTTAACCTGTAACCCGAATACACATATAGTTAAGACGCTCAGCGGGAAGACAGCGTTTTATAGGGGCTTGGAGAACAGCCCTAAAAAAACCTTCAAGTCCGACTAGTAACTTGCGTCAGGCAAAAGATTTGTACGTTAATAACGAGGATTATATATGTTAACTCTGAGGAACTTATTTGAGTAGGAAATACATATAATGTTGTAGTGGAAAACACTGATAAAAACTAAACACTATAAATTTATCATCTTGGTTTTGAGGAACGACTCTCTTCAAGACTTGTAGAATACTATCTGGTTAGAATAAATTATCAGAGTTTAACTGAGATAAAAATATGAAAATACCGTTATCATTTCAAACTTATCAATTGGCTTGTGATGTATTTTGTCAGGAGTAATCACACTGGCACAGGGATATCAACTAATTAAAGTCGATAAATTATTTCATGTTCTAGATCAATTCTCAGAGACAAGTTTCTAGATAGACCTGAAACTCGAGTTGTTCTGGATAACCTAAAGGCGCATCTCGAGAAAAGGTATTGTAACATGTAAATTATGAAGATAAATATGTGGCGAATATGTAACACATAGATATTAGGTATGGGTTTAAACATATGTATCTTTAAGAGCTAGTGTCATGCATTTTGATTGAATTTAAACATGCACGGAATGTATTTTCAGGACCGTTGCAAGTCCATAACCCATGCATTAGTTGATAGATCATCGAGGAAGTTATCGATCGGTACACAAAAAGAGATAACCAATATAGGCTTACCATACAACATGACTTAACATTGATCGTGTTGTTATATTAATAGGAAAAGACAATGCTGGGAAATTATTTCAAAGTTTCGTTCAGGATAGTTATTGACGGGAGCGTCCTGTGTCATGCTGCTCTTCGGGCTTAGGGGCTTCAGGAGCCTGAATTGTTAAGGTGTAGGCCTATATATCATGTGTTGTCTTGGCTGTTATCGGCGTCATTGGGGAGGGTTTTTTTCTTCCATTGGACCGACACGCAGTGGCCGACAGATGAGTGAAATAACCTTAAATACGGCGTGTAACCACAATCAAACAAATCAGTCAAAATAATATTTTTGTCATTTTGAAGACTTGTGGCGGGCTGTAGCGTATGTAAACTATTCTCGATCTTATATACAGTACACTTTATTCTTCGTATACCTCACGCAAACGTCTTGGAATGAGATGCTATTAGGGAAGAAAGTGGATTGGCTTACTAAAGCAGGAATTCAAAAGTCCTGCAAATTGCAAACGACTGGAAGATAGCCAAGGCTTGATAACCAGATGAGGGCTGTTTTCTTAATTAACTCTTACCAGATGAGGCCGTCAATCATTGAACCATCTTTAACGATCACGTGATTAGCTAACGCCTCTCAGCGTGTAGGGCGGTCGCCCGGAAACGCGGTCATGCGCTGTAGCCACATCCTTCCTGCGTTGGGTTTAAATTGTGGCTTGTTTTGTTTCTCAAGTATCTGCGTCATATATTGATTACAAACGTCATAATTATGTTTTTACGAAAGTAGAATACTTAAGTGTAAAGTATGTCTATATAGCCGAGTTATTTTTGTTTTTTTACTTGCGTCGTGTCCGGCTTTTTGCCCTGTAGGAGTATGCTGTATCTAACACCTATTGCCTTTGCCTTGAAACGGTTATTTAATGAAGTTCAAAGGACAAGAGAAGAAAGTGTGGTTTTAAGGAGACTCGCCCTTTCTTCGTGAAATTAAATGCGTCATTGTAACGAGAATTTAGTGAAAATCGACTTAAGGTGTCTGATAAGAAGTTTTTGGTTTTTTGGCAGTCTGATAACATTCAAGAATTAGACATTTCATTACTAACACGTTTTAAGGGTACTTTATTTGAAAAAAACGTAGAAAACCCCCATCTATATACATGATTTAATTGATCTATCTCTACCTGTTTGGACAGACAATAATGTGAAGTTGACCGTATACTGGCCAGAACGAAGCTGGACGTGTTCGCTTCAACCAGCAGGGCAAAGTCTCAACATATTATCGGGATGGACTACACATTAAATAGGATGATCTCTATGCAATTATTAAAAACAACGTAGACAAGTTGTTTCGGTCATTCCACTCATATCTTGGCACAAAATGGTTTTGTGAAAAGCCAGTTAATATGACAATAAATAAAATATCGTATGCTTGAAAGTAATGAATGTGTTTAATTAATTCTTAATAAATTTGTTAATTTCTAATTATTAAGAAACAAAAATGCGTTTAAATTGTACGCAAGTCGAATTGTATCTTGCCGTTTGCCCGAATTTTGCTTTAAACCATGCTTAAAGACGGCGCTAAACGCTGATAAAAATGCTGGTGAATCTGTACGAAACCGATAACAGCTGACATCTATAATCGATTTTAATGTATGTATGACTCATGGTTTTATGAATGAACTTTTCAGGCGAAACATTTCACTTATGTCTGTGATTGACAGATTCCCATAAAAAAAATTCTGTCAAAAGACAGTCTTAAAAAGTCTAGAATAAATGGCATGGGAATATATCATCGGGCTTTTGAAGTCAGTACAATCTATTTGACAAGCAAATAACGTGGTCTTTAGCTGGTCGTTTACTAGCACGGAAGCGAAACTTTTGTAAAAGAAGGCCTGCTATAAGTAATTATTTTAACAGTGTTATTCCTTATCTAATGCCGAAACTTTCTGATAGCGAAAACATGCGACCTTTGACCCCCTTTCACAGCTTCTGGGGAGACAGTTATAAGTATAAGTCAATTCGAAGGGTCACAAATTTATCCCAGCCAAAGCGCCTCCATTGAAAAACATATACTGTTATAGCTGGTATATATAGATCATATCTCTGCATTGGGGTGTTAATTTCACTTGAATGCTGGCCCTCCAAAGACGGCTTGAGTCGCTGGAAGAACACGTGGGCATGCGTGTCTGCCTTAAAGAAGTCGACTTCTGAGTTTATCTGAGAAAAACTGCGATTGACAGAAGATAAGTATCGCCACAATATATTACACCCCAACAAAGTTAACAAAACCTCTTCACGCTTGACTTCATTCTGTGGAAAGTTGATATCGCTCAGTTCAGAAGTTATAAACAAAAATAATTGCCCGAATCTTTTAGGAAACAACGTTGAACTCTCGCAGTTCAGGAGGTTTGAAAACAACATTAATCTCCCAGTCCTTAAGCAAGAATTAATAATAATTACTCGAATCTTTTGGAAATTGATTTGTCACTGTCTAGAATTAGTTTTAAACCATATTTTATCAAATATTTTGCTTGTTATTTTTTGTGTGTGAAGCCAAAACATAACACAGATTGTATGTCATCTGTAAGCAAAACTATTACAGATAAGCTTTATTTATGAGAGCGCCATGTCCCTAAAAATCTGCTTATAATATTGATTTTATTTGTTTGTATACTAACTACACTTGTATTTTGTTTAAATATTTTTAGAAATGCTCTTTTTCAATGTGAAAGAGCTTTAAATTATCTATCGTTAAGCTAAATAATTGTTCATTTATTTTAAAGACGAATGAACCATTAAATGAACATTCAAGATAAATTGATTGATTGATTGATTGATTGGTTGATTGATTGATTGATCCATGTGGGAGTTTCAATGGGTGAAGACCGACATGCCCAACCCCGATACCGCCCTAACACGATTTAGGTAACAAATCTACAAATCAGGGTAATCATAGGTCGCATAACACAACGCAACAGGGAATCGACTTCTTGATGTCCCGAATCTCGGAAAGCACCAATGCACTGCGTGGAAGTATCAGCCAACCGCCCGCCAGAGCAAACCAAATTACAGCAAAGACACGTTACAAAATCGCAAGGAACCCGTCGAAAAACTCAAATCTTTCAATAGCGTAATTCGCAAATTTATATTTGCTTGCTCGCCTCCCTGTAGAAGGTGTGTTTGCCAAGCGATGTAACGCAGTGTCCGTGATAGCGGGACAGGGAATTTATTTAAAAAAAAATGATAAACAAAAGCAACAACAAAACAAGATAATAATCAAACGGACTCGGAACTCCACCATAACTAAGTGTATGGTGATACCTTAGTTCCATGCGGTATATGCGTTCGTCCTCCCTACATGTACAAAGGTCCTTCGACCCACGTGGAACAGCAGCTTTCCACCGGGCTGTGTACATTTCCCTCTAACATCAACATTTTCAACGGCAGTATGAAAGTGAGATAAACTTCAATACTTCGTAAAGCACATCAAATTGAACTGATATAACAAATGGTCCTCAATCCTTTATCAAAGCTCGACAGACGGGATCAAACCTAGGTGGTATACATTGACAGGGACTCAACCCGCAAATCGACCGAGAGAAGCCACTAGGCCTCGCAGGTATTCAAAACGCACATACTGTTTTCTACAATAAAGTTTGATAGATTAATAATGTTCGTGAAATGCTGTGGTCACAAATGGACAAAGTTTTTCTCAATTATGGATTCAATTATTAATACTTAAGATCTCGTCGTATACAAATTACAGTTCTAGCTCATCGGGACTGGTTTTAAAACAGGTTTCGTGTGAGAGCTTTTTTGTTTCACGGTGTTGAATCTTGATGTCGTTATGGGTCTAATTTAAAGAGTGTTGGACGCCTACAGTATTAGATGTCGTGAGAAGAGCACGGTGTGATTTTCCTAACAGCCGCTATGAACTTCTCGACGCGAATGTGATGAAAAAAAAGTTATATTTATGCTCCAGTTGGCCTTTGTGTTCAAAATGATGAATGATAGCGTGAAACATACAACCAGTTATTGCCTATCACTGAGAAATGTACACGTCATTAGCATATATTAACAACCGAAATACACAACGATAAACTGGTGTATATATTCGAACGAAACACGTCCGCATTGGCGGAAAAGATTAAACGCTTTGTTGTGACTTGCTGGGGACTGTATCTACGTCAATTAGATGCTGTGCGATAAATATATACTTATTACTGTTAACGTGTTGGAGGGTATGATTTGTGGCATTTACACTGACGAAATTATTTGTATGCAATAAACGTATATTTAAAGGGCAGTAATTGTTATATACTCTTTCTTGTAATGTTTTAATTCTTTCATCAGCTAAAGTGCAAATTCCAATGAGCTATTTTATTCAGCCAAAGTATCTCTGGACGCATCTTCATAGGATATGACTGGTGGTTAATTGGGTTGGGGCTTCCTGTGCCCTGGTGCTCTCTTAGGCGAAGAACTTAAATTTGTGCGATTTGTTTGATGACATCGTTAAAGGGTGGTTTCCTTCACCCAATTGGGCTAGCTGTCAAGCAGTAATATGAGACAAATATATACGCATATGTACGGCGTAAAACCCCAAGCAACCAAGCAAACATTAGCTGTAAACCATGCATTCCATATATATAAACAGTCCCACTGTTGACACAATTACGTTACTTATGCGGAAATTCAAGCGTGTCTATATATATACCCTAATCATCCGTTTCCTTCGCACATTGCGCTGTCACTTTGTAATACGGGTTATATATAATGCGAGTCTCAGATAATACGAAGAGTCCGAATCACTTACTTCCTCCACAGAGAAAAGGTCTATTTCCAGGTATATCTTTAGAAAATTAAAAACACATCAAAATTTTTCACTGGTAATAAAATAACATTCATTTTTTAAAATTTATTTCTTAATGCGTTGCCCAACGTTGTCAGGGGCCACTGACCCCAATGCTCCTCGTGTATATACCAAAGCCCAACAAAGGGACTCGACCCTGACTATATTTATACAAAAATGCCCAACAATTCCAATTAAATTCATCGTTATAAGATTATTATCAAATGTAGCTAATCCAACCACCTTCAGTCATGCGGAAGTCCTTTAACCCGTTAATGCATTTTAATTGCTAATTTGCTTAATTAGCGTTTATCGATAAAAGTTGAATGTATATATATCTAATTAAATTAAATGGTGAACTGTTACGTTGAACTGTCCATTGATAGTCGTATGGGTTTCAAGTTAGCTTTAAAACATTAAATATACTCAAACTAACACCGTTCAGGTCAAATATCAGAACAAAATATCTAGACTATTACTCGTTTCAGGGTAAGGAAGAAAGAGATAGCTGGTTTGTTTTAGAAGATTAACCAAATGACATCCATTAATATGCGATTTAATCTATTTCGACGTTTAGTGACAACTTAAATAAAGGCATTGTTATAAATGACTTCTAATTGTCTAATATACATTATCCAATTAAGCGATGCGCACTCGATCGTCACACCGCTAATAATACGAAATTATTTTGAGAAAACTGTTTCTGTATTATCCTGCATGTATAAGTCTCGCCTTGTGCGTTGTAATCTCGTCACAAATTAATATAAAGATCGCACCTGTCCGTATAATATATTTATATTTACACAAATACGTATATCTATTTATTATAACATATAAAAAGGATTATGAAAATTCACTCTTGTGTTAATATCTTCACACTGTGCTGTATTAAACTGCACACAAACAAAGAGAGACTTGTCTGAATATCACTCATCTATTTCTATGCTAATAAAAATCTTTTGTCAGGCGTAAAAAATACCGACTTCCTTTATCTGCTTCAATCTGGAGGTTCTATGTACGCCGTACATTTCCTAATTCTTCTGGATGAATACATCTTTCTTTATCATTTGAAATGCAAAATCTTAGACAAATTTAACCTTAATACAACCTATAGCTTCGCTTAATAATGACTTTTAAAAGTGGGAATGTTCCCCTGATTTAGGGCAGTATTTCTTGCTGTCGCAACACTGGAGGAACATTACTTTTCCAACAGAGCATAAAAAAATCACATTATTAGATTTGTATTAGTGTCGTTGTTTACTGAAGAAAATACACCGCAGCGTGAAATACCCAAGAGCACGGCGTTAAACACCAATCAATCAGCTAAACTGTCAAAGGAGACTGGCGAGCATGTACAGCCGCCTCTATAAGTGAAATGTCCTGATGTCGAACAATTAGAGAACTTAGTGTAAACGTATAATAAGGGCTGTTGATCCGGTCGAACCAAGGTGTGAAAAAGTCAGAACTGACAAGCTATGTATATTCTAGCCGCTTGACTCACACATATTAATACGCGGATAAGTAAGTTTTATAAAATCAGCATACAGGTATTTAACGTGTTGACCTATTAAATTCGCGGACCTGTATGAACGCACCGTTGAGAGCCTCCGAATCATAACAGAGGTCCTAAAACACATGGAGCTGTCCAAGCGATTGAAGTCGTGTGTAGGTACACAAGAAATGAAACGAGGTATATATATTTATATAGGGTCAACTTTTTGTTGTGAATTCACGGCCGAAACCACAACGGTTGGGTTTCGTGCTTATAATAAGAACGTCGCTACTTAAATACCGGTTGTCCCTTTCATTGTTTGGGACGATTTTAGAAGACCCTCGACGTTTTATTGCACGTATATTTTCTCCCCAGACTGTCGGGTGATAGAAATATACTGTCAGCGGTCTGATTTATGGCTGCAATAAAACTGTTTTGAACTACGGTTGTGTATGTACACTGGCTGAAACAACATACCTACCAAATAAATCCCCCAATATTAAATCAAACACGTGGTCTATTTGCTGTACTTTATCTTCGGGATTTGATTCGATAGATAACGATAGTTCAGATATATAAGTATATAAGTATTGTTAAATTGGCAAACCCCAACTGAAACTCTTAAACAATGACACCGAGCAGTTAGTGTCTGACTATCTCGAAAATTCATTGAACAACGCTTGCTATTATTGGTGGTTTGCGAGAGCTTCATGGTACGTGGTTTTCAAAGAGCTGGGGATACATTGCTCGAAGCTGATTGGTCGATAAGTCTCAGACATTTAAATATAAAAGTTGTCCCTTTCTACTTTAGTTTATATTGATGATTTGAATGCGCCATCCAAATAAATTCAAATTCAAATTTTAGTTTATATTGGTTTGGATGGCGCATTCAAATCTATTTAATAGATTTATGCGCGCCAGTACTTTGCATTGAGATTTGCCTGCATATGCTATATATACTATACTAGGATTAAAATATTTATGACATACAATATGTATGACATAAGTATGCAATAAGAATGGATACAGTTAGATAGTTAGTACTATATTTAATTGTTAAATATGTAAATTCAAGAGAGGGGTTGTCCCTTTCTACTAAGCTTGGAGTCCCGAACTAGTCCCGAATCGAGTCGGCATTACATCAGTTAAGTCAAGAGTTGTTTCCGTCACCGATTTGGTTTGATGACTGTCACATGAGTGACGTAGAATATAGAACAAACAAAACTGTAGTTTATTCCAAAATTGTCTGTTTTCGGGATTACTAAATTTGTCATCCTCTCGTTTATTAGTTTATACGTATACATTAGTTGTAGGCTGTACATGAAACTGCGTATGGCAGCAAGTACAAACACCGTAGATTTATCCTGTACACTGATTCCGAAATCTCGGAGAGTAAAATTAATGCTTTCGTGTCTGGGAAAGTGTATTTGAGACAAAATCAAATGTTCAGTTTCTGATCAGCTTAGTTGGAGAACAAAACAAAAAGCATGCTCCTGAACAGAATTAGTGGAGAACAAATTTTGATTTTTTTTTCTGACAAACTTATTCAAGAACAAAACAAAACTTTTATATTTTGTGCCAGGTTGATTAAAGCGCAAAAAAGGTATAGTATTTGACTAGCTTAGTTGGAGAACAAAATGAAAGGTTTAATATCTGAGTAGGTTAACTGGAGAACAAACTAAAAGCTTTAGTATCTGACTTGCTTAGTTGGAGAACAAAATAAAATGTTTAGGATCTGACTAGCTTAGTTGGAGAACAAAATAAAAGGTT